>JAXCEF010000132.1:0-126229 GCA_037178605.1 Colletotrichum euphorbiae
ATCCCGTCCGCTCTCCCATAGATAAGCCAATGAGGGCTGGATTAGTAGTTGGGTCGGTGACGACCAGCGAATACCCGGTGTTGTATGTTTTGGTGAAACCCTTTTGTGACTCGGTAACGCCGAAGCAGGGAAGAAATCAAGGGGGTGGCTCTACTGAAGACGCGGGCCGGAGCAGTCTACTTTACTTGGATGGAAATCTTTTGGCACGGAGCATGCGTATTCCCAGAAAATAGTTCAGCATTAGCAGTCAACAATGCCTGTGGCATAACATCACTATCTATCATAGTTGTCGCTTTGTCCGTACACACCCGTCATACAGGCATGCTTTTCAATATCAAAAGAGCTATCACGTTTTCCTCCATCTGGAACCGAGTTAAGTGAACAGTGAACTAAGTCGAACCCAGACCACAACCACGGGAGTCTATTCTGGCTAGAGCCTTGATGAAGTTCAGGATCGTTTCCCTTCGGACGACGGATGACTCGTTCTATGGACCTTATATGGACCACATCAAAACTATTACTGCTCCTTATAAACAGTCTTCGATCCCGCCTCAACTACGAACAAAGTCTAACCTCTTCCAACTGTGCTTGGTCTCTGTATCCGAAGCTTCCACGTCGTCCGCGAACGCCCTTCCACACACTCATATACGGCCGGCGAAATGCCCCAGCAGCGATTGCAGGTTTCGGAAACGTTGCTCCGAACGTTCTCTCAATCGTAGTCTGATCTTGGAGGAAATCAACGATTGTGGGGCTTATTGAAGAGGCCGTACGAGCATGGTGACCCCAGTACGTGAGTGCGTATTCGTCGAATGTTGGGTCGCCGTCGAAATTCGTGTAGCCGCGCGACCTCAAATGCGATACGCAAACGTCTGCGAGTTGAATTTCGCCATCTGGGAAGAGCACCGCCTCGTTGTCCTTCAAATACTCATAAGTAGTCCGGTGTATTAGATGGACCTCCCCGTTTGACCGCAGGTTTATCAGCCCAAAGCACTCGGAAACGACGTCGTCCATCGTCTGAACCAAATCGCCATCTTGGCTCAGACTGAGTGCATGTCGAAGTTCATCAGGTTTCAGAGGTCTCCTTGCCAGAGTGAGCCAAACCAAGGCTCGGAAGACAGTTTTGTCATCACGGCGCTGAATTATTCCGATGATTTCGGTGTAAAGACCTTCTAAATTTCCCGAAATAATCTCAAGACCGTCTCTGTCAGCATTGCAGTACAGCCTCGCAAAGAGAAAACTGATCTCTTGTTAGCAATACATCTATTTCGCATGCATACGTGCAACTCCTTACTTCCTCTTTGACAAGAGTAACATAGTGATATCCCCATTCATGAATGATCCCGATCTACGTCGGTGCAGCATACAACTTCTCAGATCAGCTCTAGCGGCGGAGGAATCCACTCTGAGAGCAAGGTTATAGACGCGTCGATCTAACAACTTCTCGATCTCTCGCTGATGCCTTGCAGACAGCCAGACGTTCACTTGTTTCCCAAAGCTGAGTAATCTGCTGCTTACTCGCTCTGTATCCGCGCATTCGTCGATTCCATCAAGCAAGATGAACACCCTCGGATACTCCGCAATCACTGCGTCCCAGGCTTCCCTGAATTCTGTGAGATGAGGCAACAGCTCGGTGATGCGATATTTTGCGAAGAGCCCCTCGAGAGCCGGAGGCGTTGAGACCAAGCCTAGCATCAACTGCTTGATCAGACTGGCCAGTATAACTTCGGCCGTTTCTTCTTCTCGAGCCCTGTAGCTGCAAAAAAATTAAGCAACCCCGATACTTCGTCGCCCGCGCCTCGTTGTATTTGCAACAGTTCATCAACAACAAACGATGTGACAACAGTCTTTCCCGCGCCGGGTTTACCCGTACAAATAATTGTTGCATCTGGAGTCGCAAACCATGAGCGGTATTCATCAGTCTCCAAAAACCGCTGGAAAGTGCCAGGAGCTCTTTGACGAAATTAATCTGTTTGTCGGCCAGAGAAGTCGATGGAGGAGAGCCAATCACCAATTTATTTCAGTCCCTGACGACTAGCCGCTGTTGTTGTTTCTACTGTTTCAGTTAACATCTCGAGCCACAGTGTCCGGGTCTCGAGAGCATTACGTACTAGCGTAGCCTTGTTTTAGGGCAAAATTTTGCAAGATCTTATCGTTCAAATGATAATTTTCTTGGATTGTAGAGGCATCATGTCGAGGATCGTCTGGGATTCTCTTTGCCCAAAGGGTGTCCTTGATTGATCGGTACTGGAACACCTTCTTTTACGGTTGTTTTGCAATCGCAGCTGGCTTCTTGCAATCATCCAGGATACAGAACTAAGGCTCGAAGTCTTGCATAATATGATGGCTGTGTGACGGTTTTGTTAGCGGCGGCCATATTTCCCTGGCATAGCGGACAATTACCTTCAACTGGACAGCTGAGCTTCGGAAGCGCGATAGTCAAGGCGACAGTACGGACACTGGAAACCTGTGCCTGTGACTCTAGGAGAGGTGGAAAGCCAGGGTTTCGAAGTGCCACTGATGCTACTCTCTCTGCTCGCTTTTCCCGTTTCAAGCCAGGACGGATTTCGAGCTTGGTATTCTCAGTGGCGGACTGTATAGTTTTCTGATCTCTCGGTGTGTTCAGAATGCTGTTTCCGGCCGGCTTCAGTCTCTCCAGCTGTTGAAAAACTCGTCGTTGTGGTACAGTCTCTTGCTGGGGCTTTGCGATATGATTTGGTTGTGACGGGATGTTCTTCTCGTTCTGCAGCCACTGCAAACCTCGCTTTCTCTGATGCTCTCGGAGGTAATCGATACGTATCCTGCGCCTTGCGAAAGATTCGGCCATTCTTCGTTGAAACACATCAGTCGCGTTAGGAAACTGAGCTTTAGCGCGTGTGTATGCTAGGTTCCTGTATCCATTGTAAGCAAAGCTAGGCCCCTGCTTCTGTTGATAGATTTTGATTCTCTCCCGGCGATGAGTTTCGCCAGCCTCATCAATCTGCAACGCATGTCCATGGAGACGGTCGATGGTGTCTTCAATGTGCTGCTGAAGAGTGAAGATGTGCTTTTCAAAGCTTGTGCCCGATGTGGCTGACATGTCAACGTCGGAAGACCCCAAAGATGGCAAAGAGTTGAAAGATCGTGTAGAATTGTCCGATACTGAGTCGGATTCATCATGTTTCGCTTGCGAGTCTGCGTCTAAAAGTTGCTGAAGATCTGGCCGCTTCATATCTGGGGGTTTACATTGCGATTAGTCTCTCTAGTCCCCTAGGAAGAATATGCCTGAGAAGAACGTGTACTTAGGAGATCTCGTTTGAGGGACTCCAGAAGCTGCTTGATGATTTCGCATATTTCCGGGACGTCTTTAAGGCGAACATCGATCGATCGACGCCCTTCGCCGTCCACGCCGACTTTGAGGCACCACAGATTGAACTCTGAAAACTGCCGAGATGCCCAGTGTTTTTGTCCATGCCTGGGAGTTATGTCCTTAGATTCCTCGACGCGGAGAAATTCTCTCAAGACGGTCCTGCAAGCCCGGGCCAGAAGCTCCAGGTTTTCAGTATCGCGTGGGTCCGCCTCGTCGTTCATATTGGTTTTGTGGTTGAAGGTATACGATCAATGCAGTGGACCGACTTGCGAAGATTATCGAGAAAGACGTGGGATACCTTAGCGGCAAGTCACGCCGATTCCACCCTGTTCTCGACCACGACAGTCAGGCATTTGACGGGTCCGGGTTCCGATTGGCCGGGTTGATAGCGAGCAGGCAGGCTGAACAGCGGCAGCGTGCTCAAGTCGAAATTCCCTCAGCTTGTCAGTTCTCGCGTGATCCTTCGAGCGAGACTGCAGGCATAGCCAGCGATTCAATCTTTCCGTCTACACATCGAGGAACGAACCATCTAAGCCCAGTACCGCAATCTTGGAAGCCACATGTGGCAGTTGGATCTCCTCAGCCGAGTACTGCCGGCATTCGGCCCGCTTGGGAGGGCCTTCATTGACGATGTCGCTGAAGATACCACCCGAGCAAGCTTTGCGTGGGAATTCTACTCGGATATCATCATGATTGGAGTGGCTTTGGCTGAGTCAAAAGGAAAGTGGTCCAACGGCTTAAGGGAAAAAGAATTGGACAGATTGCTGTTAGTGTTGGACAATCGACTGCCGAACAAGCGAGACGGCTTCTTTGGCAGAATTCTGACAAGTTGAAAACGCCGACATACTGGCGGGCTGGTATTGCTGACAACATGGTGAAATTGAGCAGATTGATTGGTATCACGAACAGGTCCACACCCATCCAACGATACTTGCCTTGGGCATTATGTTCCTTGAGATTGCTACAGGCTCTCAACTGAACCGACGACCACGCGTTACGAAAGTACCTAGTTGGAAAAGACTCAACGACGATCTTGTGGACGCTGTCAAATGCCTCAGAAGCTTGGAGTCGGAGACCAAACGCGACAGATCAAAACGAATATCCCCTTCCTTCGAGAAGGCCATTCAGGCTTGTCTGATACTGAAGCCGCCCGCTCATTTCGCTTGCAGCAGTCTGGCAGATGAAGGTCCGATCAGACAGTACATCCTATCTTGCATCATCCAGCCTCTGGCTTTTGACTTGATGCATGGGTTTCGAGTACCCCTCGATGACCCTTACATTTCTTTTGAGAAGAGAGTTTGGGATGCCAAAGGGCCATCTCGAGCTGTCTCAGTGGACTTGGACCACTTCACTGCACCTCACGCCGCACCTTGCACTCCCGTACAAGTCACGAGTAAGAATGTCCCAGTATAGACTCTTCGATTTGGACGTCTAATTTGATTTTCCCCCGCACGTGAACTCGGAGCACGAGAGCTTTGCCTTATGGCGGATACAGGTATAGAAGAGCCGATCGACATCAGACAGTGAGTGCTTTCATCAGGTGACTCCTTCGACTTATTTCATTCGAGTAATTCTAACGGTGCGATGTTAGAGCAAAGCATGAGAAAGAATGGCGGAAACTCCATGACGCAGTCACTGCTCGCATCGATACGTACAACAAAAACACCCCGGGGAGACGAAAAGTCAAGATTGCCATCCTGGACACTGGCATTGAACTGAACGATAATCATCCGGCTTTATCTGATGAACGGATCAAGTATCGCGACTGGGTCGACGGGGACTCCAAATGGAAAGATGATGCTGGACGCGGGACGCATCTCGCGACTCTACTCTGGAGAATGGCTCCCAATGCAATCATTCACGTCGCGAGAGTCTTCAGGAAAAAGCCCAAGGGCAGCAAATCGGTAATAGCCATCATCGAAGTAAGTAACGAATCCGCGCCAAAGATCACGAGTCGGAGCTCCCTTCACTGACTTCCCGAGGCTTTGAAACACGCCGTGGATGAGTGGAAGGTCGACATAGTAGTCATGTCATTTGGGCTGGGGAAGTCCGACCAAGACCTAAACAGCGAGATCCAACGCGCCGCTGGAAATGGAGTTGTCATATTCGCTGCTGCCTCAAACAACGGAAGAAACGACGAGATTGCATGGCCAGCGCGGGCGGCAAATGTGATCTGCGTCCATTCAGGAAACGGCATCGGTGAGCGGTCGGGCTTCACACCAGATCCGAAAGACCACATGAGGACCATGGTTCTCGGAGAGAGCGTTGAGTCGGCGCGGCCTCCGCGATTCGGGTTGCCAGATGACCGGATACGTATATGTGGCACTTCTTGTGCGGCACCAATCGCCGCCAGTATCGCAGCCATCATTCTCGACTACTCTATGCGCTTCCTTACGGAGAGCGAATGGAGCAATCTCTGCCGTGTTGACACCATCAGGCGTCTGCTCGAAGGTCTCAGTGATTCTAGCAAAGCGAATGGCTTTCATTGGATTAGACACTGGAAACTGTTCGAGAATGATAACGCCGATTGGATAAGGGGGGAAATCAGAAGGCATCTCATGTAGCTTGCTTCCGCATTATTCTAGGTACTGGCAGGCTCCTGATTCCCAAAGGAAGCTGTTCTCAGCACGAACATTCGCGTAAGCATCACCGGCACAGAAGTTTTGGCAGCAAAAGATCTCGATGCTGGGCAGCGGGGTCACAGTTGTACGTTCACTCCCAAACATGGTCTTAACCACAGCCTGTCCACAATAGATATGCAGCCTGATCTAACGCCCAATGAGTTTGTGTTGAGCAGTCACCATGTAGCTGACCTGCATAGTCACAAATCCAATCGTAACCATGTCACCATCTTCGAGGCTAGACGACTTAAACCTAGGTCATCAGACGCTATTCTTAGCAAACCACGCATTGGTAGGACTGAAAGCACAGAGAAAGGCTGGGTGTGCCTGCCTCCTCAAGTTCTAAACCTCGGCGATCGAGACCTTGGACTCGAATGACCGAGAGCCTCAAAGCCTCACCAAGGAGCCGATCACCATGTGCAAGCTCTACTACTTCCAGGCGCCTACTTTCGAAATCAATCCCAAGAGCCAGGTCGCGCCACGGCTCGGAAGCATATTCTCGAAATTGGATCACCTGGCGTCCCCTCTGAGCCAAGACGAGCATATTGCTGTTCCCGAAAGACTCGTGAACGAGAGCGCCAACTCCAACTTCAGCGATACACAGACCCGCAGCCTCCAGGCTGATGTCGAGCTGACCGCTTCGATAGCCCAAGGCATTGCGGGGTCTGGGGAGCTGATCTACGCTTTCGCCCGCGAAAAGGAGGACTTGTACCAATGCGAGCATTTGGCGACAACGGAGCTCGCGCCCGACGAGACCTACGTGCCCGACAGCATCCTCGCTTCGCAGCGGGTGCAGAGCTTTTTGGAGGACAGCCCCTTTGGTCGAAAACGAGCTTACATGATCACGGGCCTGAAGATAGCTTCGGGGTTCAGCAAGTCGACGCTTAGGAGATCGTCCCACGGCCCCAGCCTCAAGACTGCGGCCGGCGCCGCGGCGGCGTTCGGTGCGCCCGTCGAGGCGGGGCCGCAGATCGGGGTAGCGGTTGAAAGCGGACGAACTCTGGAACACGGCCGAGCTTCCAACGATATCATCTTTGCGTATCGAGTCGTGAGAATCAGAGTCAGAAGAGACGGCGAAGTCGCATTCAAGTACAAGAGTGGTGGGAAGTACGCAGCGGACGATGACAGCGACGATAGTGATGACGACGGTGGGCATGATTGGCTTGCAGAACCGTTGGACGAAGATGATCTAGAGGAGGAATTCCCAGATTTGGTCAAAGTCACAGTCGAGTATTACGCTCCATAGTAACTTTAGTCTAAGCCTGGGAAAAGAAGAAGGCATGACGATCAGTAGCAGAACTCTCTCAAAATTGCGGTACTTATTTCTACAGAGAAACCGAATTTCAAGCCACAGATGTCTGGGCAGGGGGATGTGTCTGGATACATTCCGAGCTTGTCAGCCAACGAGACGCAGACGCGAAGTTAATACTGTCAATGGGGCAAGAGAACGCTGAACGTACTCTGTCAATAGAGGGGAATTCCGACTGCGATCTTATGATAGCAGCGACAACTTGCAACTTCGCTTGAATTACTGCTCGCTCGAACAACATCATGGTAACATAAACACATTTATTTCTGTAAATGCCTTTGACGGCAACCCATAATACTCCTTATGCAACGCCAGCCATGCCAGTTGGATGATAATGCCCCCAAAGGCACAGTCATGCTCTGTAATATAAACATGCCATCCATATTCGGCCATCAAAAGATGGGGCTATTCATCAGACATCCACGTCAAATCAGGCCTGCTCAACAAGCTTCCCATTCTTTCTGGGCTTGCGCTTCCATCCAGTGTTGAACAACTTGCCCATATCAAAACGAGGGAGCGGGTGTGCCTCAGTGTTGAGGACGACCTTGTCCAGGGGCAACAAGTCGTTGGGTGAGAATAGCAGGTAGAAATACTTGAGAGTTTCAGCCTGTAAGCAATATGTTAGTAAAAGCTGCACTTATAAAGGCACCCAAAGGACTTACCATCCAGAAACTCTCCAGATTATCGCGAGTGACTGGAGGAATCACGTTGGCATTGCTCAAGCTGGTGAAGCCACCGCCATCCTCGACTGCAGTGTAGTTGACGAAAGACTTGAACATCTCCCAGCCCCAGTCGCGGTACTTTTGGTCGCCAGTGATTCTCCACATGTAGAACAAGCTCTCAACAGTCTCAGGGCGCTGTAGGTTGTGGACGTCGTTGGAGTGGACTTCGAAGTCCTTGCGCCACTTGGCATGCGGGTCAGGGTCGAATGTCGAGGGCGGGTGGTGCGGGGCGGAAGCGGAAGCGGGAGGGTTGTCGATGTTGAAATAGGTGATCTCGGCTGCTAGGCCAGTCGCCATCCATTTGTACATGCCCCAGCAAGTCTGCATGAGTTCGCGAGCTAGCTTCATATCGTTTTCCTTCTTCTTGTTCCATGTCGGCAGTCTCCTGGCTTCAGCTTCGGGGATACCTCCAGTGACCGCCAGAGCAATTGTTCCTGGCATGAAGCACACAAGATGGTCCATCTTCGGGGACAGGTCGTTTTTCAGGCCGTTGGGTCGCTCACCGAGCACAGTGAAGCCCGAGGGCTTACTATAAGTGATGAGGTGCTTGCGCACTCCCTCGAGGGCTTCGTCCCACATTTCCAGATAGATCGGCTCCTGCTTGTTCGTCTGCAGGTACTGCTTGATCAGGTACTCATAGTACGAGTCGCCGCGGGAGCCCAGGCGAATGTTGTCACCCCTGAATTTTCCGTCTGTGGCGTAGACGAAGATGGGAACGAGGCCGTCTTCAGCACCGTTGTCATCGACGATTTGCATGGCCTTCTCGACCTTGTCCCAGAAGTCTTTCTCGCCTGTGAGCTTAGCCAGGTACTTGAACTCGAGCTGCAACGTAGTTGCCTCCGCTGTTGAGGAAGCGCCGCCGTCGGCATGGGAGACAATGCCCTTGTACTCGGCCAGGTTGACGCTGGCGTAGGGAATTCCGGACGGGGAGTCGAAGGCAGACATCAAGCGATCGGCCAAATCCCTCGCCTTCTCCAAGTATAGGTCTTCGCCTGGCTGACCAGGGTCGTCGTCCTTCACGGGTGCCAGGTCTGGAAATTCGGTCGATAGGTAATGGGCGGAAAGCAGGCCACCGAGCATTCTGATGGTGGTCTCAAAAGTGTTGACGTCTTGGTCTTGGTTATAGGTCAAGGTGTTCGCAAGCCAGTCTCTCGCGTGGGCCAGGCGTGACGTTTGGTTCATCAGGATCATGGTATCCAGGGAATCGACGATGATCCATCCGAGGCCCTTGGGCGCCATTTGTCGGCCGGTCTTTGCGATGGGGTGGTATTCATCGTAGCCTACAGACAATCCAGCGTTAGTCTCGCCGTCTCGCGACAACTTGAATCGTACTCTGGTCCAACGTACCAAAAGCGTAGCGCTCGTATGAGTCCCAGCTGAGCTGGAAAGCCTCAACAACCCTTTCGCGCCGACTTGACCAATTCACCTTCTTGCCCGACTGGTCGGACGAGCTCAGCCAACCAGTCCATTGCGACGCCGACTTTCGAGTTTTGGACCCTTCAGAAAAGAAGCCGAACCACCACAGGCCGGTGAAGAAGACGAGGAGGGCGCCGAGGATGGATCGTTTCCTGCGCCAGAGAGGTCGAAATCTCCGGGAAGCGTAGTAGGGCTTGTCTTTGTACATGGGAAGCTGGCCCTTTGTGCCCAACAAGTCCTCTACTCGTCCTTGCACGCCTTGGAACAGACCCGAGTTGCCAGAGCGAGCTCGAGAGTTGGCGGCGGCAGAGCCCCAATACCGATCCTCCAATGCTCGCTGCGGATTGCTAAAAGAAGGGACATTCTTGGGGACATTGAAAGCCATGTCGTCCAGGGCTTTCGTTCCCGCCTCTACTGCCTTCTCCTTGATGTTCTGGGCAGCACGGGAGGCCGTAACTTTGAAGACGTTGAGAGCTGAGTTCTTGTGCAGGTTGAAGGGGTCGCGGACGTTCATATTACGCCCTCAGCATTGTCGCAGTGGAGACCCGGTTTCGGTTTCGAAGAGACAACCAGCTGGGAAGGTGCGATTCGGACGCGGAGCGGAGCAGCAGCAGCCAAAAGCCAGTAATAATAATAATAATAATAATAATCCCAATGCTAGAATGAGATCACCCCCGGCAACGAATCGCAGAAATGCAGACTTGCATCAACGGATGCAATGGACAAAAAGCTGAGACATGCGCACGCGAATTTCGATGATGTGGACTTTCCGCATTTTTTAATAGCTGGACCACCGGAAGAGAGGCCAGGCGGGCCAGCAACCGACGAACAGTGACGCCTCCTTGTTGCGCGAGGCGTCGAAGCTCCCTCCTGCGGCCCTGCCATGCCCCATACTACAGTAATCCTGGACACCTGGCGCGCCTAGAGCTTGTCGGCACACTTTAGCAGGCTTGGCCTTGGATGGCGACCGACACTCGTGGCCCCCTGTGAGTTGAGAAGAGGCCACCTGTAACTTGTAAGCCTGTCACCAATGACAAGGACGGACGGAGACTCCGGAGACTGCTGGTGAAGTAATGTGGGTGGATTCTATTCCGGAAGAAAAGAACTGGAAACTTGGAAGATGCCCGTGGACCCTACCTTCCGAACCACCCGTAAACAGCTGGGCCACTGGCACGCAGCCGCCCAGGCCTCCGCTTCCCGTCGTTCGGCACGGTGGGGCTTCGCAGGGCACACAATCGGAGAAGCAAACACCCCCCAAGCTTCTCCGAGAGGCACCGGCCCGTGGAAGAGTGAGATATACGAAATACGAGAGACGTCTGTGCTCGATGTCTGGCGACGAGGCGAACACAAACGACAATCTGGAGCATCTCGGGAACAGCAACTGAGAATCGCGGCTCATCTTAAGTCATCGAATCGAATCGAATCTGGCCAACCAGACTTTTGATATCGAGAAACTCCTCCCACCATCACGGCTCCTGAGAAGCAAACATGTCATTTCAGGACTTCCCGTTCTTGACGCCGGAAGAGTTCGCCGAAGTTTGTCATCACTTTGACAGCCAGTACTGCCGCGCAACTTTGGGCCCTCTGCGCCAACGCTGGAAGTTGAGGGTCTGCAGAGCGTTGGGCACATCATTCGCTACAGGTGTTGAGTACACGACATATTTGCAGATTATCCGACCTCTAGAGGCTACGCTGGACTGTGGAGATCTCTCATCCGTTTTGGACAAATTCTCTCTTGGAGATGGAGGGCAAGACCTTGGACTGAACGATGAGGCTATGATAGATGCCGAGGAGACTGACGAGGTAATGCTGCCATGAACATCCTCATGCAGCGAATTTGCCTGATTTCAAATACGACAGGCCATTTTATCTATGACTCCTGTGCCAGACATCGGACATGTCGTTTACGAGGTACACCTGCATCCCACTTATCGGATGCCATGCCTGTGGTTCACGTTACATGGGCTTCCAGTGGATGAACCAGCGTTCAACCTCGACACCGTCTTTCGAAGGCTCGTTCCTGATCAGTTCAAAGACGCCCTCCGGAAAATGGGCGGGATCGGAGGGATCTCAGGCGACGTGAGTGCGCACCAGCTGTGAACCAGTCAATTATGAGTTCTGAAAGAGACCATCTGTAGGTCTGTACTAACACATTGTGTCGCAGCATCATCCCCTCACGGGTCTTCCCTCTTTTTTCATCCACCCATGCCTCCTCGGGGACGCCATGTCGGGGTTTGACTGCACTAAGGAGCAGTATATGATGCTCTGGTTGGGGCTGGTCGGCGGATGCGTAGGGCTATGGGTGCCCAAAGAGATGGCCATCGACCCATCCGGCTGAAGCTCGCCGCGTTTGTCCCTCCCCCAACTTCCTTAACTGAAATGAGATCAAATGCTTCGAGCAGATCAATCGTCGTCGCTGTCTTCCTCCATGGCGACATCCTCGTCTTCGTCATCCTCCTCCTCATCTCTCGTTCGCTTCTGACCCCTCGAGTCGGCAGCCTGCGTGTCGACAGCGGCAGGCTTCGCTGCGGTCGTTCCCGGTGCGACGCCCGGTGCCGGCGCGTTGAAGATGCTCTGCTGAAGCTCAGTAACCTCGATGTTGGAGGCCCCGGCGGTGGAGTTGGGCATTTTGTATGTGCCGTCGAGCTTTGCGACGAAGTCAGACTTGGATTTGGCGTACTGAATCCTCTATTCGTGTGGTCAGTAGAGAAACGATGGGCAAATGGCGGACATTGTAGGAGTAAACGCACCAGAGGGCGGCCGAGAAACTCAAACCCTTCTAGTGAACGCATAGCCTGTGTGGCTGCCTGTACGTCGCGGAAGGTGATGTGTGCTTGTCCTCGCATTTTCATCGTCTTCATGGCGACGATGTCGAGGACCGGGCCGTATGTAGAAAATAGCAAATAGAGCTCCGTTCGGATGTCGTTCTTCTGAATCTTGGCAGAGGGGATGTTCGTGATATAGAGACTTGAGAAAGAAATCAGCACGCCTCTATAGCACGGGAAGGAATTAACTCACGTCTGGTTAGGAGGAATTTGAGGGACTTTGGAAGGTAATGATGAGTTGGGCGCGAGGCCACGAGGAGGAGCGACAGCAGCCATTGTGAGTTCGCGATGCGGAACGGTGCGGAACCAATAAGCGTTGGTCAAAGTTTGCGTCTTGTGACTGTATTTTGGAGTCGAACAGCTCGGTCGTGGCGTGGCTTGTGTCGGCGCTTAACGGTTCTGTCGAGATGCAACTGTCGCGATCTGAAATTTTGTCTTTCGTCCGGCCACCGCAGTTTGGCCGCCTGGTTGATCTCGGGAGCTTCCACACAGGTACCTTCGGTTACGGTACCTTGCTTTGATTGAGGGGAACACCCCAGGGTGGCCTTATGGCCTGAAGACCTCCAGCCTGGGTAACCCAAGTGCCCCGCCATGGCATCCTCCCAGATAGAAGGTACATGAAATTGTGTGAGCGCGACAGCATTACGTACGTACCTGATGAGGTACTTGGGTAGGCCAGCGCATTACAGCACTGCCATCGCAACTTCCCCTACTCATCAACATCATTTACGAGTCGCTCTACCTCCCCCGCCATTCGACAAAGTAGTGGTAGTAGAGAGCTATACTCCTATCACGAAGAACATCTCTCATAATGGCGGCTCCTCAGGTTCACCATCTCTTCCACGCTCCTATCGCGGACCACTCGTTCTCGGCGGACCGCCAGACCCTCGCTATCGCCCGCGATTCAACCATTGAGCTGTACGGCCATGCGGGCAACGCCTTTAAGCTCAAGGACGAGCTGAAGGGGCACGACAAGACCGTTACCAGTGTCGACATCGCCCCGAACAGTGGTCGTATTGTCTCATGCTCTCAAGGTGAGTAAATGCACCGCCTTCGACAGTAGCACCGGAAACCTGACTTATATCTCCAGATCGCAACGCCCTCGTGTGGGAGCCCTCGCCGAACGGATATAAGCCTACTCTCGTCCTCCTCCGGATCAGCCGCGCCGCGACCTTTGTGCGCTGGTCACCCTCCGAGACTAAGTTCGCTGTCGGCTCCGGCGACCGTGTCATTGCGATTTGCTACTTCGAGGAGGAGAACGACTGGTGGGTTTCGAAGCACTTGAAGAAGCCTATTCGCAGTACCATTACCTCCGTTGCCTGGCACCCCAATTCTGTCCTTCTTGCCGCCGGATCAACAGACGCCCACGCTAGAGTCCTTTCCAGCTTTATCAAGGGTGTCGACCAGCGTCCGGAGCCGACCGCCTGGGGTGAGAGACTGCCCTTCAACACCGTTTGCGGAGAATACCTGAACAACTCTGCTGGCTGGGTGCACTCTGTCTCTTTCTCCCCTAGCGGAAACGCCCTTGCTTTCGCTGCCCACGACAGCAGCATCACCGTCGTTTACCCCAGTGCGCCCGAGCAGCCGCCCCGCGCTGTCGTCACCATCACTACTCAGCTCCTGCCCTTCATGAGCTTGATCTGGAGCAGCGAGGACGAGATCATTGCTGCTGGCTATGACTGTGAGGCCTTCCGCTTTAAGGGCGGTGAGGGTGGTTGGGCCTTGGCCGGCACACTTGAATCTAAGGGTCGCCCAGGTCTCAGCGACGCTCGCGAAGAGTCTGCCTTGAACATGTTCAGACAGATGGATCTGAAGGGCAAGGTTAAGGATGACACCCAACTCAAGACGGTCCACCAGAACACGATTACCAGAATCCGCTCGTATGAAGAGTCAGGCGGTAATGTTACCAAGTTTACTTGTAAGTTCTTGGTCCTCCCTTTGTCCAATCTACCACGCAACTAATGAAACAAAGCAAGCGGCGTTGATGGAAGAATCGTCATTTGGAGCACTTAGACTACCTCACATAGCATCTTTCAATGGAATACCACCCCGTTTCAGTACATGCGCGCCCCCAACCTCATAATATGAGACAACTGTTTTCAGACAAGGCAGCTTCCAGCGGTTCAAAATCTTCGGGAAGACTGATAAAAGTCACCAAACTCTCTTCTAGAAATGTATAAAGCAGCACGCAACGGACGAACGGCTACATAGCCAGCTCCGAAGAAGACCAGGCAAAACCATGAATTCTCCAGCTTCGCCCAGCGGCTTCATCTATGATCCCAGTCAACAACATCAACCGATGCGGGAATTGTCATCATCAATCTTTGCCTCGAATTCTGTACAGGCAGGCTCCACACGAACGCACCTTCACCGTGAGACGACGGCCGACACTTTGCAGGCTAATTCCGTCTCACAGACTGGGCAGCACGAAGCTCACGCTCCTCGCCCCGAAAGACGTGGTGTTCTGGGTGAACCCCTTCGTGACTTTGACGAATATCCTGCGCCTTTTGAAGCTGCGATTCAACGGAGACAATCGTCAAGAGCGGGACTCAGTGTGATTCATAACATCTGCCTAGAAGCCACCTACAAGTATCTGAGGGACCGCCAAATCAACCGACAGATGCGAAGCACAAAACCAACTGATGCTCGTGCCGCTATGCGTACCCGGAGCCCTCGTCATCAAAGCCGAGGGTGTTCGTTTCGCGATTCACCATCCACGAACACTCATTACCATCGCAATCGCCGCCACAGTTCTTCGGGCCTTGAAATGGCGCCTGGCCGAGACATGCCGCCTACAGGCTCGCTATTGACCAACATCAGTCGCATCTGCGACGAGTTGTGGGCGCAGGCGCAACGAGACAGGCTTCATGTTCCTGGCACGGAGCGAGCAGCGGTAGAGAATATGGCGTGTCTCCTCGAGTGGGCAGACACGATCGCATGGGGTGTCAACCTGGGAGAAGAAGATGACAACTATCTAGGATTCAGCATGCGGGAGTTTGTGGCTGGAAAGGACTTGTGTCTCTGGTTGAGCGATACGGAGGGGTGGGATATGATCACGGCGCTGGTGTAGAAATCGCGTCATAACGCACCCGATATGGCGAGAGTATTTGTTGGATTCACCGAAGCTTTCCACAAAACCTGGGTGAGTTGCTTCTGAGGTCGTCAACCAAGTTTATGCGCGTTTCATGGTGACAAGTAAGGGTGTTTTCTGCCCTTGATATAATTTCCATAAATTCAAATCTAATAACACGCAAGTCCTTTGTCAAGGATCAGGTGAGCGGGCTAGATGAGGCTTCATTGTGCTAATGTCACGATTGTCTCCCTACCTTGCCTTGTGAAGATGGAGGAGGCTGACGTCAACGGACTGAGATCTCCACTTCTACATTGCCTACTGTACTAAGGTAGGTAGGTAGGTGGGTACCTAGTTATACTAGATAGCGGTAACAAATCAGCTTTACACGGCCTTCTACTCATGCGGTTCCATTCCCAGTCTGTTGCATGTGCTCTCACAGGACACATTAGTAGATTGCGAGGAGTACAGGATCTTCTGCCAGCGACTGCAAGCTGGGTATTCCGCGCCTTCCAAGCCAGTGGAGCCCAGATTAGTGGGGTACCTGCAGCCATTTACATAGCAGCGAAGCTCGGGTATCCATGCCCCTGCGACGGCTCAACTGTCTCCAACAAACGTCGCCCGCTGATCTAACCCACCCCACCAACGCCAGCCCGCCCGAACCTGGACCTCCAGCTCCCGTCCCATGCTTCTGTCAACCACCTTTCAACACTACCTTTTGCGGACATTCTTGAGGGGAAGCTCAACTTGACATACCAGAACTTGCAACGTAGATATTTTTCGCAGTAAGTCCTGTCCTCCACTTCCGGATCGTCTCCTGGCCAAGTCTTATCAAGAAGTATGGCACTCTTCTGCGCGTGTCGCCGTGATTCCTCACCGCACACAGCACAAACAAAAGACCCGCCGCTGAACATTGCCTAAAGGACCCCGCCAAAAGCTCGTTGCATTGCCGAACAAACGACGAACGACGACTTCCACACCCAAGACACCACTCCGATACGCGTCGAGATCTTTTTGGTGGTTGCACACCCAGCGACATGACCGCGGCGAGATAATGGATCCCCAAATGACGTCGCAAGAACAGCAGCTCTTGGCGCTTTTCAGAGACCTCCCGTCTTTGCACAAATACCGGTACGATGAGAACGCGCAGCGCGGGCTGCTAAACGGCCTCTTCTACTCATTAGCCGGTGGCGATCGCTACATGCCCCTCTTCTTCCCCTCCGGCCGGCCCTCCCATAACTACAAGCTCCACGATGCCCAGGGCGCTGTCGAAGGCGCCGAGTACACAGAAGCCGCTCGAGGCAAGCGCTGCGGCCACATTTTCAAGCCCGGAGAAGCATCCTACTCCTGCCGCACCTGCAGTACGGACGACACCTGCGTACTCTGCAGTCGATGCTTCGATTCAACCGACCATGCTGGCCACATGGTCCGCATCAGTATCTCAGTGGGAAATAGTGGCTGCTGTGACTGTGGCGACGATGAGGCCTGGAAGGTGCCCTTATTCTGCACTATCCATTCAGAAACGCAATCGGACAAGATGGAAGGCAAGGGAAAGCAAGCGGCCGGTTTGTCTGAAGATTTGGTGCAATCCATGCAGATGACGATCGGCCGCGTGTTTGACTATATTTGCGACGTTATATCATGTTCACCAGAACAGCTTCGCCAGGCCAAGACTGCGGAATCTATCCATGCCGACGAGGAGCTGTCACGGTTATCCTCAGAGATATATGGAGAAGGCCCCACCGGTGATTCCGAGTACGCGCTTGTTCTCTGGAACGATGAGAAGCACACGGTGGAGGATGTGCAGAACCAGATTGCAAGGGCCTGCAGAACGACAGAGGCACAGGCCTTAAAGCGTGCCACGGAAACGGACCTCATAGGTCGAAGCATTCTCAAGCAGCACAGCGACCTCGATACCCTTCTTGAAATGGCTACGAAGCTCGAGCACATCAAGGTTACGGTCACGATCCGATCATCACGCGACACATTCCGCGAACAGATGTGCGGCACCATGATAGAATGGCTCAGCGACATTTCGGGCTGCAGTGTTGGAACAGACCACACAATCCTGCGCCAGACAGTATGTCAAGAGATGATGAAGCCTTGGAGGAAGGGAAGTCCTGGCACCCACGCTGTGGTAGGCAAGGACGGTATTTATGATGAGGAGCGATTTCTAAGAAATCTGGAACAGTCTCAAACGTTCACTCAACATGTTCTTCTGCAAATGCAGCGCATAGCAGCCCAGCAAGCAGCCCGAACGTTTGACGTCAGCGACGACGAGGACATCGATATGGGTAGAGGCAACGGCACACCAGACAGTGATGCAGGTGAGGACGATGAGGACGAAGACATGGATGACGATGACATCATGATGGTCGACGTCCGAGCCGAGGGTCCCGGGGATATCGGCCTTGAGTGGCGCGGAAACGATCAAGCTTTGGAAGAAGACGAAGCCACTATGGCCGGCTATCCGCCGCCGCCACCACCACCGGCAGCTCGGCGGACTGCGCGGGATCGTGATCTAACACCATCGGACTCGGATACCGCCGAGCCTCTGATAGCACCCGCTATCTACGCAAAGGCCAACCTGGATGTCCCGAAGACCCCTGGGCAAGGGAACAAAAACCAATCCCCTAAGCCGGGTAGATACTGGCTCGAGACTCCGCCTGGCTACATGAACCGAGAGAATGTGCCGCCTGCGGAGGATGTCTTCCAAAGAGTTCGTCTCGATTGGCTCATTCTCTTCGACCTGCGCATGTGGAAGAAGGTCAGAAATGACTTGAGGTCTCTCTACATCTCAACCGTTGTTTCAATACCCGAATTCAAGCGCATCCTTGGTCTTCGATTCGCAGGGCTTTACACAACTCTGGCCCAGTTGTACTTGATTGGAGACCGAGAACCAGATCACTCCATCATCAACTTGTCGCTGCAGATGCTCACCACGCCATCTATCACGGCGGAGATTGTCGAACGCGGCAATTTCATGACGAGCTTGCTAGCCATCTTCTACACGTTTCTCACCACTAGGCAGGTTGGGTACCCTTGGGATGTCTCGTCCAATGCCGTTCTCGCATTCGACTCGGGATCAGTGACGAACCGACGCATGTACCACTTTTATTTGGATTTGAAGTACCTGTTCGGCTCGCCCCATGTCCAGGAGAAGCTTCGTACTGAGGAGCGCTACCTACTGCAGTTCCTAGATCTTGTCAAACTGCACCAGGGTATTGGACCTAATGTCCGTGCAATCGGGGAACATGTCGAGTACGAGACCGACAGCTGGATCACTGCTTCGCTTGTGACAAGAGAGATCAACAGGTTGGCTCGGCAACTCGCAGATGCATTCAGAAATGTCCCAGAAAACGAGGCACAATTTGTGGCGCAAGCGATCAGGATGACGGCTAAGACCGTGATTCTGCACTCTCTCGGCGCCGAACGCCACAGGTTTAAGCAAGCGGAGATCAAGGAAGAGGTGAAATTCAAGACGTTGGGCGACTTCGAGTTTGATAATGAGAATGCTCGGTACGATGTCATCAAGTTCACTGTTGAGGAGGACCCCATCAGCTTTCATCACGCCCTTCACTACACGCTATCGTGGCTCATTGAGTGCGGGAAGTCATTGCCGGCAGCTAGCATGAGGGCTCTTCTGAGCTTTACAAACCAGGACTTGAGACTCCCACCTCGTACCATGGGTCGTAAGCTTATGCCGAAACGAGACAACTCCCCAGAAGACAACCTTATGGCTACTTTGGATTACCCCCTTAGGGTGTGCGCCTGGCTCGCTCAGATCAAGGCGAACATGTGGGTTCGAAATGGTATCAGCCTTCGCCATCAGGCAGCGACATACCGCGGAGTCAGCCAACGAGATGTTTCTCATCACCGGGACATCTTCCTTCTGCAGACTGCGATGGTTGTAGCGGATCCGAGTCGCGTACTAGCTTCTATCATTGACCGTTTCGGCATGGAGAAGTGGGTAAAGGGCTTTTTTGAGCAGAAATCGACAGCTCAGGACGACGTCCAGCATCTTGACGTGGTTGAGGACATGATCCACCTTCTGATTGTGCTCCTGAGCGACCGTACCTCTCTGATTGCTCCTGAGGATGAACCCAACTCCAACATACTAGCCATTCGTCGGGATCTCACCCACATTCTGTGCTTCAAGCCTCTCTCCTTCAATGAGATTAGCAACAAATTGCCGGAGAAGTGGCAGGAACAGGAAGACTTCCACAGTGTTCTTGATGAGATGGCGTCATTTAAGCCCCCTGAGGGCGTTTCGGACGTCGGTACTTTCGAACTAAAGCCTGAATTTGTTGAGCATATCGACCCGTACATCGCACACTATAACAAGAACCAGCGAGAAGAGTCCGAGTTAGCCTACCGCAAGAAGATGGCTATCAAGACTGGCAAACCTGTCGAGGAGATCGTCTATGAACCCAAACTTCGACCTATTCCATCCGGATTGTTCAAGGATCTGGCAGCGTTCACCAGAACAGGCATGTTCGCTCAGATCGTGTACTACTCCTTGCTGTATCCCCTGGTGGCTGGCAGGCTCACACCTAGCGTCCCTTCTACTCGAATCGAGACTTTCCTCCAGGTTGTCCTTCATCTTATTCTCATCGCCATTTCGGAAGACAAGAAGGATGAGAGTGACATGACAGAGGAATCACTCAAGTCTTTTATATTTATTGCCTTGACGCGCACCGCACGAAGCAATTTCATGCAAGAAGCTCCCAATGCGAAGACAATTGTCTCATTGCTGGACATGATGTCGACGAAGGAAGAGTTCAAGGCTTGCCACCCAAAGGTTGGCCTCATTCTGAAGAGGATGAGGCAAAAGCGCCCCCGTAACTTCGAGAGCGCTTACATGCGTCTGGGCGTCTCTGTGGATCGCATTGATACCGCGTCGCCTGCAACAAACTCGGCTGAGGAAGAGCGCGAGCGTAAGAAGAAGGCTGCATTGAGTCGCCAGGCAAAGGTCATGGCTCAGTTCCAACAGCAACAGAAGAGCTTCCTTGAAAACCAAGGAAATATTGACTGGGGCTCTGACATCGACGATGAGGACGAAGTCGAGCAAAATACCGACCGGAAGAACAACTGGAAGTATCCTACCGGTACTTGCATCTTGTGTCAGGAAGACACAGATGATCGTCGCCTTTACGGAACTTTTGCCCTTTTCAGTGAGAGTCAGATTCTTAGACAAACGGACTTGCAGGATCCTGACTTCGTCCGGGAAGCTTTTCATACACCTTCCAACCTGGACAGATCTGCCGAAGACATCCGCCCGTTTGGAGTTGCCCATGAGAATCGAGAAGAAATTGTCAAGGTCAACGCCAAAGGTGAGAAGTTCGCCGCCGAACGGCAAACAATAGGCAAGGGTTTTCCTTCGAACCTATCACGTCCCGGACCCGTCTCTACCGGCTGTGGCCATATGATGCACTACAGCTGCTTCGAGATGTACTTCGACGCAACGAACCGGCGACACCACCACCAAATTGCCAGGCATCATCCCGAGAACCTCCGTAGACAAGAATTTGTCTGCCCGTTGTGCAAGGCTCTTGGCAATGCGTTCTTGCCCATCATCTGGAAGGGACAGGAAGAATCATTCCCAGGTCCCCTACAGTCTCAACGCATATTTGCAGACTTCGTCGACACTCAGATGAAGTCAGGATACTACGTTCTTGGCGCAAACCGCCCTCCAGACCAGGTCCAAAGCTCCTTCGCCAATTACACTGCCTCCCACGTCACTGGTTCTTTAGCAGAGAAGGCGTCTCAGTTCGTCGAGGAGGCCTGGACATCTGATGACTCAGGCCTCGACTCTGTCCTCGTCAACACCCCGTTGACATCGGTCTTCCCAGCTTCCAACACAACAATCCCCAACCGCAGGTCACTGCCTAGTAACAGCTCCACGATTGTGGGGGAACTAGTCAAGGTATACCGTCGTCTTCGTGACACCATGTCATCCAACGGCTTCGAAAGTCGCCACAAGTATAAGTCACTAGAGCTTCCAGATAAGAACGAGCTTATGAACAGTGACATTCTGGCCAAGCTGGTCGGTTTCTCGATCTCGGCAACGGAAATCCAACAGCGAGGCGTCGAGGCGCAGTACGGTTTAACGCTGCTCGAGAAGATCCCAGAACAAAGCCTCACACATCTGCGCATCTTGGCGGAGACGGCCACTTCTTACATTGCTACCGGCGGAATCAAGGCGGGCGGCGATAACCTCATTGACGCAGAGTTCCGCAAGGATAGTGAAAGGCAGCATGTCCAGCTTTTCGTTTCTCAGTATTTCGGACAAGAGACCGAGACCGTCAGACGGCCGATCGATACCTACGCACCTCTGCTGGGACAAGACTCTTTCATATTCTTCTCCGAGTGTGCCTTCGGCCTCATTCCTGCGCAGAACTACGAGATTACGCACGTTTTGAGACTCTGCTATCTTGCCGAGATCGTCAAGGTGGTCTACCACATGGGACGGAACATCCCAGTGTCCGTCTGGGTAAGCCATCTTCTCAACAAGGAGACAGAAGACCCGGCCCTGAAGAATTTCGCCGAGTTTTGCCTGGCCATTACCAAGTTTGACATGGAAATCAACGTTTCCCATCATGAGATTCCTGCAGAACTCGGCCAGAACCGCGGGTTCAGCCAGCCAGAACTGGACAATCTGGAGGGCTACTACACCTTTGTCAAGAAGTACGCCTTGATATTCCTCAGAAAGGCCATTATCTTGCTCTATGTCAAGTACGGGATCGACTTCAACAGCCACAACTCTCCCCAGCCTGATGCGGACGAATTGGACCGCCTCACCGAGGCTCTCCGAGTGCCGTCTTTCGACGAGATGTGCGCCGCTGTGACGGACCACGGTCCCTCCTGCGGCTGGCCAGCTTCGACGATGGGTCTCGTCAGTGGCTGGATCAGACATCAGATTATGTGGCCAGGAGACGTCGAGGGCAACCTCCCGAACACTGCGCTCATCAGCCACCCGGGTATATTCGAGTTGGTGGGATTGCCGAAGAACTACGATGCCCTCATAGAAGAGGCCACTAGACGCAAGTGCCCGACCACTGGCAAGGACGTCTCCGACCCCATGATCTGCCTGCTTTGCGGCGAGGTCTTCTGTGGTCAGGCCGTCTGCTGTCTCAAGGAGGAGACGTCGTCCGGGGACCGCGAGCCACAGAGGATCGGTGGCTCGCAGCAACATATGCGCAAGTAGGTTACTACCGATCTCACCCTTTGGGAAAAGTACACTGAATTGACGAAAAAAAAATTTAGGTGCCAAAAGAACATTGGGCTATTTCTCAACATCCGCAAGTGCTGCGTCTTTTATCTGTTCCGACTGTCGGGCTCATTCACGAGCGCTCCGTACATTGACAAGTACGGCGAGACGGACCTCGGCCTGCGCCACGGCCGTCAGCTCTACCTCAACCAGAAACGCTACGACTCAATGCTGAGAAACACGTACCTCAGCCACGGTATCCCCAGCTTCATCAGCCGTAAGCTGGAGGCGGAGATCAATAACGGGGGATGGGAAACGATTTGATGGAAATTGGGGCGGTGATACTCGTAGCTTCATCAGCCGTAAGCTGGAGGCGGAGATCAATAACGGGGGATGGGAAACGATTTGATGGAAATTGGGGCGGTGATACTCGTGATGCTGGCGGGAAGAAGGGGAGAGGGGGGGGGGGGGGGGCATGTTTGCTTAGAGGTCTTCTTTCTTTTGCGTGTTGTCAGGTTTTATCAACAATATCCGGTCGTCGATCGATGGAGAAAAAGGGGGAAGGAGTACACTGGTGGGTAGATTTTTTAGTCGCGAGCTTTTTATTTTAGGTGGA
Organism: Colletotrichum euphorbiae; assembly: GCA_037178605.1. Lineage (NCBI taxonomy): Eukaryota > Fungi > Ascomycota > Sordariomycetes > Glomerellales > Glomerellaceae > Colletotrichum > Colletotrichum euphorbiae. The sequence continues at coordinate 23,136 of JAXCEF010000132.1, forward strand.
TAAATACTTTCACGTCTCTCTCTCCATGACTTGGGTGTCGTCTTTTGCGATTAATCGTGCGAACGTGGAGGATGGGAATTTCACAGCGTTGGCCAGATGGTTTGATGATGATCACCGTGGTGGCTCAAATAGCACACACACACACACGCGCGCGCACACACACAAAGACACACAGAACATGAAGTTTGTAAACTGAAAGGCGCCGTTTCGGTTTTTGTAGTTCCCTCTCTCTCTCTCTCTCTCTCTCTCTCTCTCTCTCTCCATATATGGTATCATGTAGTGCAAACCAGACTCCTTCAGAGCTGATTTCGGGATATCCCTGGCCTCGATCCGTCGAAAGCGGTCCTCTACGTCCCGCCCATTTCCAAATCCTCTTCCTGTTTTATCGGCGGCTCCTCGCGGCTCGTCTCATCAACAACCGTCGTCTCGGTCACTTCCTCAGCTTGCCCGTTCGTCATCGCAGCGCCAACCACCCTCCTGAAAATCCGAATGGACCCGTCCTGCCCCGCGCTGACCATGTTGTCTCCATGCACATCGACCCAGAAACAGACGCTCGCCCCCTTGCCGCCAACGCGGTCGTGCAAGTGCGCGGGAGGAATCCTCTGCACGACTTCTTTGGTAGTCACATCCCACAACACGATTTCCCCGTCCTCGCTCGCCGAGGCAACGAATGCGCCTTCCCCCGGCACGATGCCGAAACAGCCTCCGATGGCGAACTTGTTGTTCGCGTGGCCCTGGTACGTCTTCTTGACAGACCCGTCGACGTAGTCCCACAGCCGAATGCTGTTGTCGAGGTTGAACGCGAGAACGAAACGGCCATTGGGGGAGAAGCAGACGGACGTGACGGCCGGGTTGTCTTCGTGGACTAGGGTTCGGAGACATTGGCCTGTATATGTATCCCAGATGCGACTGTCATCATTAGTTGGAAAATAAAAAGAACATGCATGGAGAGGTTAGAAAGGGGGGCTTTTCTCACATTAAGCCGTCAGTCGAACAACTAACGACCAAGGTCCCGTCACAACAAAAGTCAATTCCGCTCACAGGGTCGCTGTGCGCAGGCAAACTCCTCATCAACCGCCCGGCCCTCACATCCCACAAAAAAACAGCCTCATCGTACGACCCGCTGGCCAATATATTCCCCTTGGGCGAGAACGCAAGACAATGCACGTAGTTGTGATGTCCCCGCAACGGCGGCATCGGCCTCGTCGCGCTCCCCGCAGTCCCATGCTTCGCCACCACGCTGCTACCCGCGCCCTTACCCGTGACTTTCGGACGCCCCGTCACGCGATCCCACAGCCGGATCGCCTTGTCGTCGCTCCCGCTCGCCAGGGTTCCACTGTCGGGACTCCAGGCCACACAGCTCACGCCCGCAATGTGTCCTACGAGGGTGTCCATATGACGCCCCGTCTCTGCGTCCCAGACCTTGACGGTCCCGTCGGCCGAGGCACTCGCGATCCAGCGGCCATCGGGTGATATCCGCACCTGCGAAACGGGCCTGCCGGCGTGGCCGCTTAATATCCGGGTTTGCTCAAAGACTGGACGTACGGGACCTTTCCGGAGTGGTGTGGCAGGTGTCGCTGCGCCCGTTGTTGCCGCGCCAGGGGTTAGGCGCATGCGGTCGATGTTGTCTGTTAGGCTTCGCGGAGAGGAGGCGTCGCCGGATGTCGAGGCGGAGCGGGAGCGAGAGCGCGTGCGGGAGTCGCTGCGGGAGCGGGGTGATGCTGTTGGAGATCGCGTGCGTGAGCGTGACCGCGAGCGGGAGCGGGAGGAGCGGGAGTAGTATGCGCCGTTGAGCTCGTCGTTGAGCTCGTCGTTGAAGTCGTCGTCCAGCGTTGGAGATATGCTAGACCTCATGCTGGGTGCGGTTCGCTGCGTGGAAAGACGGCGACGGTGTGTGGGTTTCGCGCTCTTTTCTGGGACTGTGGCGGACGCGTCGTCATCGTTGAGTGCCGGGTCGTTGAGTTCGTCTGGGGAGCTGTAGCGTGGTGTTGCGGTTCGGTCGAGGACTTTGCGGCGTTTGGGAGGAGGTTCGGGGAGGGGCGTTGCGATTGCTGGGAAGTTTGGGTCGGACATTGTGGGAAATTTGTTGCGGTTTCTCTCGATAGAACTTGTGAAGATTGTAGGAAACGCTCTCGAAGCCTCGTGAATATCGAATGGAGGTGAGAGCGGATTGGGAGAGTGAGTGACAAGGGAAGAAAGCCGGTGACGAGGCTGATCTAAAAGTGACGATGAGGTGTAGCGGTTGTAGCTCTCTGTCAGCCTGGTACCTGCGGCACGGTTTGCCTGAAGGACCAGACCGCGCTAGCTGGGTCACGCTAAGAAAGATTGGCAAAGGCGGGATGTCTGGTCGCTACGACAGAGACTTTACCGATTGGGCAATAGATACTGTACATACCCAAGGTAGCTTGGCTGTGGAGAATGCGCCGTCGAAGCTGCACCTAAAAACCGGGTCTCTCCCGAACACCCCTGCGAGAACCGCCGGAACATAGGAAACTTGAACGCAACGTCCGTCCGTCCGTCTACGAGTCCCGAGTGAGCGCAACAACTTCGTCTTGTGTTTAGGCATGGCATGTTGATGGGAACGGTAAAAGCGTCACGCCGTAATCTAGTCGCCTCAATATTGAGGCACCTTAGCGATTGCAGTTTTGCATAACGTGCGCCGGTAACTTCGGGCGCATGAAGTCCCTTCTGAATCCGTCCACGCCTCTCTGCATCGCCTTCAGACCTTCTCATCAACCCACCCCTCTTGTTGTTCGTCCTGGGCTGTTTTCATCACCACCGCATCTTCCAAGTTCAGCCACTCCCCCATCCTCACGGCCTCTCCATTTTAACTCACAAAAGAAAAAAAAGAAAAAAGAAAAAAAAAAACCACGAAGATGGAACCAACCGACCTCCGCCTTCTGACACTAAACTGCTGGGGCCTAAAACACATCTCCAAGCTTCGCCCAGAACGCCTCTCGGAAATAGGCCGCCGCATCCTCTCCCTCCCCGAACCGCCACACGTCGTCGCGCTGCAAGAGTGCTGGGTAACGGCAGACTACGACTCCATCCGCACAACCCTCGCGCCGATCCTCCCCTTTTCCAAGTTCTATTACTCGGGCCCCTTCGGCGGCGGCCTCGCCATCCTCTCCCGCTGGCCCATCGAGGAGAGCTCCATGCACCGCTACCCCCTCAACGGCAGGCCGACGGCTTTCTGGAGGGGAGACTGGTTCGTCGGCAAGGGCGTCGCGTGCGCGCAGATCCGCGTGCGCGTCCGCGTCGCGGAAGAAGGAGGCGGCGGCGGCGGCGGCGGGGGAGTGAGGGAACAAGTGCTCAGCATCTTCAACACGCACACGCATGCGCCGTACACCGAGAACCAGCCGGGAGACAGCTACCTCGCGCACCGCCTCTCCCAGTCCTGGGAAATGGCAAAACTGCTCCGCGGCGCCGCGGAGAAGGGGCACCTGGTCCTCGCGATGGGCGATTTCAACATGAGACCTCTTTCGCTCCCCCACAAGATCGTGACGGCCCACGCGCCCGTCCGCGATGCGTGGCGGGCCCTGCACCCCGATTCCTCGTTGGGCGCAGTGGAGGACCCCCTGGAGAAAGCGAGAGGTCGTCCGCCGCCCACGGCGGAGTTCAACCTGCGCGAGAACGGAGCGACGTCGGACGGGTCCTACAACACCTGGCGCTGGCCTCCCGAACTGCGGAAACAACTGGGCAAGGGGAAGGACCCGATCGTGGTTCCGCCGGATACGATAGACCACAAAGGCAAGCGGCTGGACTACATCTTTTTCGGCAGCCCTTTGGATCCGAACGGTGCGGGCTGGGTCGTTCGTGAAGCTGAAGTCGGCATGGTTGAGCCGCATCCCACGCTCGGTTGTTCCCTGAGCGACCATTTCTCCGCCGAAGCAACACTTTCTTACCGTACTCCTGCCTCTGTGAAGGACTCCAATATCTCCTCCCAGCTCATCCCGATTCTCCCTCAGAGCCTATGCCTTTCTGGTGCCGAATACGATGAGATCCTATCGGTAACGCGTGAATACGTGCGGCGCGAAGAGAAGCAGCGGTATTGGAGGGGTCTTCACTTCTTCGCCTGGTTCACTGTGTTAATCGGATGTCTTGTTGGAGTTTGGTGGAGTCCCCATAACTTCGTCGCCTTCATTCTCATGCTCCTGAGTAGCTTTGGGCTAGTTGCCGGCGTCATTGATGGTCTCATGTCCCTCTTGTTTTTCAACGCGGAGTTGAGGGCCCTCGCAGAGTTTGAGTGGGAAGTGAAAAATGCCAAAACAAAGACCAGCCGTGAGTACACTGAGACCACGAAAAGGTAGAACCCATTCGGGCCAGTGGCGTAATTCACCAACGAAGTCGCAAAGTCCGACTGTAAGGGGTGCACGGGGCACTGCAGCATAAAAGGTACAGTATGCATTGTGCTCAATAATCGCACGCCGCAAATAGTACTATTGAGAAAAACTAATCTCTATTTCTATTAATAAGTCTCTTTTTCTGTTCGTCTACTGCAAATCATGGCCCCCAATCCTTCATCCAGCCAGCATCACCACCCGCAAGGTGGAGGCATAGGTGGAACTCCCTGAAGTCCCATATCGTAACTCACGATCTGCCCATGCGGCGCCATGACACAAGCGTCCGTGTCATAGACACCAGTGAGAGGTAGGCGGTGCATGTGGTTGGCCTTTCGCCATGAGTATCCCAAGAAAGCCGTCTGTTTTCTGAGTCTCATGACAGCATCTTTGGTTGTTGGGTCCCTGAGCAGCTTGTCTCTGGGCCGCTTGCGTTCCTTGACGCCATACTTCCTGATGAGCTCCTTCATGCACTGTTTCCCCTCGGAGCTCAACCTTGAGTAGTCGTCGATGTCGCGATCAATCTGCTTGAGTCGGGTTGAGTCGTAAGGCTGCTTGATGACATCAAGGAAGAACCTGATGTGGCGATCTGTGAAACCAACGGACCTGAGTTCTTTGAGAACCTGCCTTTCGTTCGCCAACTCCACTTCCGCAGGATAGTCCACTGATTCTGACCAGTCGCTGATTGGATCATCCTCTTCAAAATAGTGTGTGTCTAGGTGATCGCGGATTTGAGGCAGCCACTCAGGTTCTCTCCAGCGCATTTCGGACCATGCGACTCCGCGAAACCACGGGTGTCTCTTGATGTCAGTCGCATCGTTCGAAAAGACATAACGACCCACGTATCCATCGGTATTGAATGGGATATAGTGTGCGTCTTGGTAGCGATAGTATGGAGACGAGAGACGTTTGTGCTTGACCTGAAGCAGAGATTTGATCAAATCTCTACACGCCTCTGACACCGGGGGCTCAGATGGAAACACCAAAGTCTCTTTGTGGTTCTTAATCGAATTAGCAGTGAAACAAACCGTTCGTAGACTTTGCTTACCACAATGTTCTTCTTGGTATACTGCCGACCCTTATCCGAGAGAAACGGAGTATGCCCATAAAGACATTCGTAGAGGATGATGCCGATACTCCACCAGTCGCATCTGCCGTCGTATCTCTCCCCCATCACGACTTCCGGGGCCATATATTGACTTGTACCAACGACGGAAAGGGCACACGACCGCCTCGTAATCATGGCCCTCCAATCAAGGAGGTCATCAACGGTAAGTGGTGTTTCCGAAATGTGAAGCTGCGCTACGTGGTCGACTGTCCGCAGCCTAGGAAGGCCTTTGGGCAACCCCCTGGATTTGATCTTGTTCGCTGGGGGTTCATGCCTCCGCACCAGTCCGTTTCGTTTTGCTTGACCTCCTTCTTGCGATCCTTTTTGATCCTCGGAATCACCACTGAGCGTTATGTTATTTGAAGAAAGGAGGGCCTGCCGTTGCCACTTGTAATAGGCGGTATCATGAGACCAATGGTCATCGAATGCCAGTCCAAAGTCTGATATCTTTAAGTGGCCGTCAGCACCGATAAGAAAGTTGTTAGGCTTTACATCTCGATGGATGCAACCAAGATTGTGGGCTTCTTCGACACAGAGAATCATCTCGGCGATGTAGAACCGGGTCCTCGACTCGCTTAAGATATTTTCGCGAATCAACAGGCCAAGAAAGTCGCCTCCGGGCATGTAGTCCATTACGAGGTAGAGATTGGTGGAATCTTGGAAGCTACAAATCAACGGAACGATCCTGTCGGAGGGTCAGCGCGGCTGAAAGACAAATCCATGGCAATGAAGGCTTTTGGAGACTGCATACCAATCAGAATTCGAGGCGGCAACCAGAAAGTCTCTTTCAGCTCTCAAATGGCCCTCTTGACAGCTTCGAATCATGTCTGACTTCCGAATGACCTTCATGGCATATACCTGTGGCCCGAATCGCTCTCGAACAAGCTTGACCACCCCAAAGCTCCCCTTGCCGAGGATCTGGAGAGTCTCGAGGTCTTCCAGGTAAGAGTATCGGGGCACACCCAACTTTTGTATCTGCTGGGGTTTCGTCGACCAGGAAGACCACGTCATCCGGCAGCTCTGAGCCTTTGTAACTCTCTCTTCGCGAAGATGGTTTGTCTCTTCCTGGTAGAAGCTTTGCATTTCGCGGACCCTGTTGAAGTGCGAAAGGGGAGGCAAAGCCTTGTCCAGGTTACGTTGGTACTGCCTTAGACGACATTCACGGGGTGTCTCGCCATTGAGAACTTCGCTGTAGTACGTCTCAAAGTAAATTCTTGCTGCTGCGGCTCGCTCGACGGTCTCCACCCTGCGAAGGTCAGGAGGGGATGTTTGCAGCTCAATGGCTTCGACCTCATGCAGGTCTGGGGGCGCCGCCTCAATGATTGGGGTCGTTGGAGGGGTCGGTTTCCAAGGCCAACCTTGGGCCGCTTTCTGTATCACTCGTTGAACAGTGGAGCTGCCACCACTTCCTGAGCTCTTCTTCTTGATGGAGTCTTCGAACGTTTTAGTAAATCAAACTTACCGATGGTGTCTTCTTACCTGCAATTCGTTTCGTGCTCAAGATGTGTTTGGCAAGTCGACCAGGGTTGTTCGCAGGCGGGAGTCTTTCGGGTTTACTCTAGTAACTGCGATGTGCCTGGCCGTCGAACTCACGATATTCCCTGGGGAACAGGTTGCTGGGGTCTGCATCGACGGTCACGACAGCGGGAAGGGGACCAGGCACCGGAGTGCTGTTGCTACGGCGGTTGTTGTGTAGGAACTGATGCATGGCGACGATGGGAATCGGGCGTGACGAATAAGTTTGCTGGTAAACGATCTGTATTGTATGACGTGAAGCCCAAAATAAAGAGGGACGGACAGACGGACCAGCTATTATGGAGCGTGGTCTGGCGACTTGTCTGTGGAGCTGGTGATGATGACGATCTGTAGCACTTCATTCACGGAGGAGTTAATCAGGTGCACCTTGGTTTGAGATGATGCCAGTCGAAGGCAACCCCTTTCGTAAGTGTGTCAAGGTACCTGAGGAAGGTGCTGGCAGTATTGCACCGTCTTCCGAACATGATCAGCCATGTCCGGGCCTGGGTCTCCCCAACAAGGTAGGTGGATGGTGGATCAGGTCTGGTAATGCGTAGCAAGTAATTCAACTTTGTCCGAAAGAAGTAGGCATGGTGGACATGAGCCTATGAACAACAAGGAAATTATTTTCGTTAGGAAACCAGAGCTGCTAAGTACAGACCAACCGGAAGAAAACCATGACCGGTACGAAATATATGTTCCTACAGCATAAACTCTTTTGTAGTACGCCAACCAATGCAGTGTAAGTCCTCGCCTCGTCATCCCACAAAACAGATCCTGCTGCCCGCAAATTGCGGATCTTCGCAGACAGCCACAGGTCGGAGACTATCCATTGCGGCACGGCGCAAGCGTGTGCTCGCCATGACTTCGAGCGCACATCATTAAAAGGGAAACCCATCGTCTAAGACGCCGTTTCCTGGCCTGTCTGAACCATCATCGTAACAGACAAGCTGGGCAAGTGTGTAGAGCACAGTAATGGACACCGTTCATCAGCGTCACTCCGCTGAAGTCGCGCCTTCGTTAACACGTTCACTTGATCTCAAGGAGCTTGACGTCGAAGGTCAAGGTGCTGTTGGCCGGGATGCCAGGGAGACCCTTAGAACCGTAGGCAAGGTGAGCGGGGATGGTCAGGCGACGCTCGCCGCCAATGGTCATGCCCAGGACACCGATGTCCCAGCCCTTGATGACCTGGCCCTTACCGACCTTGAAAGTGAAGGGCTTTCCCTTCTTGTTGGCTGCACTATGAGTTAGCACACTTATGTTCAATACGTAAGAATCATCACGACTCACCATCGAAGACCTTGCCGTTATCGAGCTTGCCAATGTAGCGGACACCAACGGTGTCGCCGTTCTTGACAGCACGGCCGGAGCCGACCTTGCGGTCGTCAATGGTGACTCCCTGAACGACCTTGACGCCGACCTTGCCAGCCTGCTTGGCCTTCTCAGCCGAGCCGGTGGGGCCTTGCTCGAGGTTCTTGGCGAACTGGACCTTCTTGTCGGACTTGGGGGTGGACTTCTCTTCGGCGGCGACAGCCTCACCCTTGTTGTTCTTGAGCTTCTTCTTATCCTTCTTGGAGAGCTTGGAGTCGTCCTTGCTCTCGGCGATCAGGTCGTCGAGGGTCTCAGCAGCGCGCTTATTCTTGCCCTTCTTGGCCTCAACGAGCTTGGGAGCTTCCTCCTCATCGGAGTCGATCTCCATGACGCGGGGGTCAGCGGTGTCGTCGAGGTCATCGCTGTCCTCATCACTCACTTCGCCCATGGCGTACTCAAGCTCATCGGGAGACAGGTCGTACTCGTCATCCTCGTCGTCCTCGTCCTCATCGTCGGAGCCTTCCTCGACATCGATCACGTAGTTGCCGGTGAGGTGAACGGTGTGGGTACCGGAGACAACGAAAAAGACCTTCTCACCCTCAGAGACAGTAATGTCCAGAGGCTGCTGGTAGTGCTGTGAAACTATTAGCGCCGAACGTCCAATGTCTGCGGACCGTAGTGGAACTAACGCGCTCGGTGTCGAGAGTGCAAACGACAAAGTTCTCAAGGTCAAGACCATCCTCGTCGTCGCTGTCCTCCTCGTCGTCTTCCTCCTCATCCTCATCAGAGGCCTTGCCCTTACCCTTCTTGGACTTGCCGTTGGGCTTGGCGTCATCCATATCCTCGTCAGAGTCTTCTTCCGCCTCAGCAGCCTCCATCAGCTTCTTGATGGCGTCGGCCTGCTTTTGCTTCTTGGACTTGGAGGGGTCGCTGGGGCCACCATTGGCCTCCTCATCATCATCAGAGTCCTCCTCGTCGTCGTTAGCGGCGATCAGAGCCTTCATGTACTCCTCGTCGATCTCGTCCTCGTCATCGCCGCCATCTTCCAGGTCGCCGAAGCGCTGCTTGACCAAGCGAAGAGTAGAACGGGGGACAGTAGGAATGTTGCCTTCGCTGTCAGCCTCGGGCGCCTCGGTGGGATCAATGGCAGCCATGGTGATGCGGAACTGTAGTCGCACAGTTAGTACCCGAAGGATAGCAATGGCGGGCGCAAACTGCGACCGAGCCTCCGTCTGCGGTCGCACTTTGGCGCTGGCAGGCGGAACACCATTCAACACTTACGGTAGCAGGGAAGTCAGGAGAGGCGGGAATGAGGATCTCGCCAGGAGGAACCTCCAGGCCGTAGAGAGCCACAGGTTGCAGAGACATTGTGTTTGAGGGTATGACAAAGCGTGATAGTTATAAGGATGCCGCGCTGGGACTTATGATGTGTTTCACAAGGAGTTCGAAAATGTCAAAGGCCGTCGACTTGAACGATGTTCGACCGGTTACGAAGGGAGGGAGGGTTGAGAGGAGAGATGGAGAGTGCGATGTGTGAGAGAGGTTGTACAGAGAAGGTCAGGTCCAAGTAGGAAGAGCTTTTGCCAGAAATTTTTTTTCTTGACTTGCAGCCGGGAACCTTTTTTTTTTTTTTCCACAGTCTTAACCCCACCGCCCAAGCACTAGCACCGCCTTATCAGTCTTATCCTCACATAGCAACAGCTGCACAACAACAGGGAATACCGGGTGCCCACACCCAACAGGTAGACCAATATATAGCTACATTACACAACCCCACTGCATGTAGTTAGACCTAGACAATACATCACACATCAGACTGCACTCACTATGAAGCTGCATCCGGGGAAAGAGCTGCATAGGACCCTTGCCAAAAGATATGGACATATGGACTGCAGTTGCACAATTGCGGCAACTTGTGGACTGCGCGCGCGCCCACAGAGCCACCGGGAACGATCCACGCACACCGCTCTCTGCCTATTCAACTTTTGCCTTAGTGCGATCGCACCGCAATTAGGTAGTTTCTTAAGACCCGCTTCAACACTACAGGTTGACTTGCTCGCAGAATATCTCATCTAACGTGAAGACGAAAGTCATCTCAAACAGTCGTTGCTTTCCGGCGCGTCAGAGTTGAACGTCTTCTGTTCCCGGCTTACAAGCAATGCGTCTAATCAGACTACAGCTCAAGAGCAAACATTTGTCAAGTGACCAATAACTTGCTCGAAAGAACCATCAAGCCATCCACTCGATTGTCGCCCATCTCATATCAGGTCGTCTTCGCATGACCAGTCCTCACAAACCAAGCCCTGACAATCGGCCACAGAAACCCCAGAAAATATACCCTCTTCCCGTCTGCATGAACCTGTCTACGATCACCAACATCCGCCATCGAGAGACGCAATCTCAGCGACAGGTCTCGGAAGATGTTTGCCGCTCCTCTTCGCATACGCCGCGACGAGGTCATTTCCATTTGTGATACCGCCTCTACAGGCCTTCATTAGTCCAAGACCTACAAAGGATACTTACCCCCCCCCAACACAGCAGTGAACTGGTAGGAAAATACTCGCCACAGCTCCGAAGATTCCCATCCTGAACCCACCTATACCTCTCTCCGACAAACCTCGTCCCTGAATACCTACTCTTCAACAGATCCTGTACACCCCTTGGTTCGCAGGCCGTCTTCCCCTCCAACAGCCCAGCAGCACCACACAAGAAGATGCCCGTACAAACACTCAACACATCCGTCGATTCCGTCCGCGCAGCATGAGCCCTCAAAAACCCAAACACATTTTTCTCCAACTCCGGGATGGATCCGGGCCGGGCACTAGGAGAATGTCGGGCGTACCCGGCTGGACGTCGGGGTGGGTGATGTCATGCGTCGGGACGATCCTCAGGTTCGAGGTGATTGGGACTGGCTGCGGTGTCGCGATACCTTGCGTTGGAGATGTCAAAGATGAAGAGAAGGGTGTAATGTAGGAGATCTGGACGCTTGGCGGGCAAGTTCTCCGACATGTTTGGGCAAAAAGTCCATCGACTCCAGTCCGAGATATTCCCTAGACATCACGTGAAAGATGTCGATGCTTGCCATATCGATGAGCTGGACCTCCGTCGGGACAAACACGCCGATTTTTGACGGTCTTCGCGTTGTTCATGTTTGCCTATTTGTTCGCGAGATGGCGAGTTACTGGTGAGATGAATGTCAACCAACGGCCAAGCAGACTCGTCAAGACTCAGAAAAGCGCTTGAGGAGAATAAGTACGCTGGGTGTTGAGTGTAGCGCGGAATCCATTCTAGATAAAAGCTTCGTGCTTTATTTCAGTCAGCTCACGCCTACTCACACCGACCATCCGGTTCTTGATGGAACACTCCCCTCTACGGCCCCAATCATTTGGAGCCGCCGGCGCCTTGGTGATGGCGGAACGGCCGACTATGGCTGATGTTGGATGCCCTGATTGACCGAGAATGCACATCCCCGAGGTCTCGGGACTTGGCGGTGATCCAGCAAGTGACTGTTATGCTTGTTTTCCCATAAAAGTAGACAAAACTTGCTGCCGCTAGACTCAAGTTGTGATTTACAAATACATCAAGGTTGACGTGATGTCTTATGATCGACTACAATTCACATCATTCGTATTGACTGTGGCAACGTTCTTCCTATTGACCACTCCCGATCCACGTCTGAGCGTCAGTTTGCCATGATCATGAATCGTCTATGTACACACAATTAGATATTATAGGACTCGTCCATTAGAGGGTTCCCAGGATTCTGTGTGTTCGGCCTCCCTTCTCGGTCTTTGGAACCCACTCTCAGCTGTTCCTGCTGGGCTTGTCCTGTCCCCAGCGGATGCAGTCTTTCCTCACCCTCACGGCATCTTCTCTGCCTCTGGTGGTTGAACATCGTCATGCTGGCGTGGTTATGTCCTACTCCTTCCGTTCCACTCCGTCTTCCGTATAAGCGAATGCACTTGGACGGCTCTCTCGCTCGTCAAGTTCCTGCGTAATTGCTCCGAGAACTCCGGTTTGAGGCCCCATGAATCCCCATTATTTCTAGAATGCCGATACCATGCCATGCCATGCATATCAAGGATGCCCTCATCTATTTACACATGAGGCTCTGCAAAGCCCCAACTTCTTCAAACACGTAATCGAGTTAAAACCGCCGCTTGGTGGGTCTTCCTGAAATGGGCTGTGCGTCGAATCGAAAGAAATAAGGAACCGTCGCGGCCCGCGACGTCCGGCCGAAGGATAGATAAATGATAACAAAGAAGGGAATAAAGTGTCGTTACGCCATTTCGTCTGCTGAGAGCGATTTCGCTCGCTGTCGTGTAACCTTCTTGCTGACTGAGTAAACTAGGTCTAGTGTCCAGAAGTGGCACAATTGCGCCTGGGCGCAAGGGATAGCTCCGTACAGGGGAGCCACCAGGGGAACCAAGGCGTAGTCGATGAAGTTCTTCTTGACGCTGCGGTAAGAGAAGTTCATGCCATCGGCAAGACCAGCCTCAGACATCTCGCGCTGACGAGACTTGACGCAGATGCGGTGGAAGCTCTCGTACAGGAACAGGTAAAGGGCAATTTCCATGAAACCAAGGGTGCGTAGGACGTTGCAGATGTCGAAAATCCAGTTGAGGTGAGCAACCTCCTCGTTACCCTCAGTGACCCAGACGTACAAGGTTGAAGCAATGACGAGGATCGTCATTTGCAGAGGCAGGAAGTGGGCCTCGAACAAACGGTGGAACAGGTACACGATGCGCTCCCAGTTGGGCGCCTGCAGGGTGTCATGAGTAACGTCGGAGAAGATGCCGCTTTCGCGAGGCTGCTCCGGGTTTTCTTGATCCAAGGGAGCCTCAGGGACGTAAACGTCGGAGGCGTCGCCAAGAGAGGTGTGCAACGGGCGAAAGGCGCGAGAGGTGTGCTTGCGCTCCTGCCAGAGTTCCACAACCTTGCGAAGAGCATACCCGGAATCGAGAGCACCCCACATGTGTCTCATAGCCTGCTTGTAACGAGCTTGCATATCCGAGTAAAGGCCGCGAAGACCCTTGGTGCCATTGCCGCAGACGTTGCTCTGGCTGACGGGGCTAAGCACAGTCCTGACCGTCAAGTTTCCGTTGAGCGCAAAGAAGCACTTCAGGTACATGTGCAGATCCTCTCCAATAGCCTCATTGTCGCAGTCCCAGCCACCGACGCGGTCGACAAGCTCCAGAGGGACAGAGTAGACGGACGTGGGCGGCGCGATGGTCGAGCCAGCGTACAATCCAGACATTCCTCCAGCACCCCAGAGAATATCGGCGACGCGGACGATTGCGGGAACAGAGTGAGCATTGCGGTCGAAGATGATTGGGGCCGAGTACAAGGTTGTCTTTGCTGTTTCGGGGTAGGATAAGTGCATGGTAGTAAGCAGGGCGAAAAAGTTGGCCGAGAGGTGGCTGTCGGCTGTTGATACCCCACGTTCTTGTCAGCGAATCATTCTACACGCGCAACAATTGGAAACATTGACTGCGGCAGAATCTCTGAATCTGACATGCGCACGTACCGTCAAGACCCGTAATGATCACATCCTTGCGGGCGGTCATTGAGTATTTCTGGCTCAACTTGCGGGCAGCCCAAGCCACGTTGCTTCCTTTGCCGGCTGACTCACCGGGAATGTCCGCAGGGTGAGTGGTGTAGTCGATGCTGCGGAACTTCTTGACGAATTCCTGAATGAGCGACATGGCCTTGAGCTCGACATTGGGCTCACGCTGCTCCATGCCCAGGTAGACCTGAAGGGGACCAAGTTAGCAATTGAAGGCATGAAATAGGGGAGCGCGTCATCCAAAACTGCCATAGAGTTCGCCCTCGTCGATGACCAAGGTTTCTTCGAAAAACCAGGCACAAGTGGGAACTGACTCACATCGTAGCAGCTGCGGGCCTGAGGATGGGAGGCCAGGACCTCGAGGGTCTCCTTCAAAGTGTCCATCTCCTCCTTGTAGTTAGGGATGATGATAGCGTGAATGACACGATCGGGTTCGCCATCGCCGTCGGTGTAGAGTTCGGGTTCAGTGTCGCCAGCTTCGCTGCTGGAGGCAGAGCAACCGTGGGAAGAGGTCAGAGTCTCGGAGCTAGACAGAGAGGTGGAGGATCCGCGACGGCGATGGGAGAACTTGTAGTCCCTCAATGTTTTGTTTCGTGCAATCTTCTTCAGGTTGCGGGTCATGTTGACGACGGCGTAGCAGCATCGGATGGGGAAGGCGAAAACGAGGACGTGAATGAAGAGGCAGTAGTATGCGAAGATGACGGTCCAGTAGCCAGCGCCCTTGGTCGTCGAAGTGATAGCGCTAAGGCTGTCTTGATGCAGATAATTGTAACCATGTGCCGAAGCAGCTGATTCCCTTGAGATAACCCAGTAACTGAGAGACAGCAAGGCCAACATGGCCAAGCCGCCCGCACGGCGCGAGGCCCAGGCAAAGAGGGACATGGCGATGACCGACTGAAGCTGAGTGGCAGCGCGACCAGCGAGAGGTGTGTCGTCGGTGGGAGAGCGACAGTGACGAGGGTTCGACAACGGAAGGTGACTTCTGTGTTGTTGTCTGTCTTTCGTAGCGGATTTTCGAGTCGCAGAGCCGAGAGAAGCTAGGAGGGAATGTACGAAGCGCGGTTCAGATTGCTCGAGGGAGAGCGAGACCACCAACTGCAAGCAGCGGAGGGAGGAAGGAGAGAGGAACAGAGAGGGGGGAAGGAGGAAGGAAAGACCAAAAAGCAGGAGCAGGGACCTGAAATTGCGAAGGCCGTCCGACGGATGCACTACCTTGACAGATTGATAGTCGGTCTCTCGCGCGCTCTCTGTCTCTCTCTCACTTTCGTGTCTCGAAGGAGGAGTAGTTGAGGAATAGGAGGGTCAGCAGAGGGGAGGGGAGGGAAGGAGGAGAGAGAAAGAGGGAAAAGGGAGAGACTGGGAGAAAATTAGCGTGCGTGTTGTCGGATGATATTCACAAAGTGAAGGGCAGTTAATGGATACGGGGCAGTACAGAGGAGGAGAGAAAAGGAAAAAAAGCGCAAGGTTGAGAGACGGATGATTTCTTGGTTAGGACAGAAGGCGGACAGAGACGCCCAGGCCAGGACTGTGACATGGAGGTGTGTAGTGGACACCACCCGTAGACGTCTGGACGGGACACGGTACAGTGACAATGGACGATGGGATCGAGCCGACGGGGAAAGGGGTGAAGTGCTTCTGCTGGGAAGTGGTGCTGGACGTCGGGCTGGAGGTGCGGTGCTGGTGCTGGACCTACTGGGAGATTCGTCGAGCTGGGAGCTTGTGCTTGTTGTACCCTATTGGACCAGACTGGCCCTGTGTTGTTTTAGGAAGCCGAACATGTACCCCATCGCAGGCGAGCCTAGCAAAAGATACCTGACGTTGCTCACTTTGCTTCTTGACATGTAAATGCGCCAGCGTCAGAGCCAGCGGCAGGCCTGAAGCAGCCGCACTAGGAGAAGTACGATCCACCCCCCCTGTTTGTACCTTTTACAGTTACTCAGCACTCAAGGTACTTTTCGCAGCACCTTGGGCATTGTTGGATACGACCAGCTTCCATTGAGGTGGTGGCATGGCACATAGTGACCCCAAACCAAACCAAACCCAACCCCCAGCCCAGCCCGCACCAGGACAAAACTAGCAGAAGACGAGACAAGACGAGCAGCACAGCAAAGAAGAAGCGCGAAAAGCTGGGCGAGATTGGGAACGCGGGACTGGGCTGGGCGAAGGGGCGAAGGGGCGAGGGGAGAGGACCCAGAGGAGGGACAACTTACAAGGAACCTCTGGATTGGCGAGACGACGACCAGGGGGGGTCAACCCGGCAGCGGCGATGGCAGCCGTACACTGTAACAGAGTGGAATTCAACTGCAGCAGTGGAGCTGAGGAAAAAGGCACATATGGATTATGGATACCTTACAGCCATGATATCAGCGACGAGGCACCTTTCCAAGTTTCCGCACCTCGTCCCGTACTGAAGTACCTGCTCCGATTCTCTCAGAAGAAGGGGGAAGGAGCCGACTGACGAGATGGGCAATGAGCCAGTGTGGCATCGGCTGGGCTAGGAAGGTAGGCTCGTGCCGACAGTGGAAGTGATTGGATCAGCAATGGGACCTGCTGCTTGGGCGGCATCCAATTGGTCGGAAACGGAAAGGAGAGGGCCAGAAACCACTGGGGTTGCGCCGTGCTTGTGTTGCTAGCGCATCTCGCCCGCTCGCATCTGGCGGGCTGTCTCGGTCCCTGCGATTGCAGCTTTGTTGCTGTTGCGAACTTGCGACTGCGGCTGCGACTGCGACTGCGACTGCGACTGCGACTGCGACTGCGACTGCGACTGCGACTGCGACTGCTCACAACCGCTGCCTCGATAATTGCGTTAGCGCAAAGTGGGACGTGGGTTCGCCTACGACAAGGATGGCACGGACTCGACAGGGTTGGGTTGTCTTGGGAATTTTCTGCGCCTGCAATGAATCGCCCCGCGGGAAATGAGCAGTGAGAAATTACCGGCTAAGCGGCCAAGACTTGCGCTTTGCACACTGTATCACTTCAAACGCGCAAAGTGGCTCAATGGTATTTGACCAATCGTTTGATACCGTTAGAGTGGAGATAAAGTCGAGTACTTCCATCTTCAGCGGGCTACGCTGAGAGTTTCAGCGAGCTCGCTCGCTAAATCCCCTACGATTGTAGCGTATACTACCCAGAAGTACAGTAGGTACTCGCTATGAAACAGCGGGTCTCCACTGAAAAGGTACATGGCTCAGCTAACATATGTACAGTACTAGAACGGCAGGAGAGTACCATTTGAGCCACTTTGCGCGTTTAAAGGGATACAGTGGCGTAAAAAAAAAAAAAGGCCAACTTTTTGGTGCGGGTTGGCGTGTAAAATTGGCGTTTTTTTTTTCATACCCACTGTACTTTCTCAGCACCGTCTCGTTCTCTTCGCTTTGCTCTTCCACAAATTCTCCTGGTCGGCCGTAAAATGTCGCCTTTTGCCTGCTATGGCGGCCTCTTCCGCCTAAACCCAGAGAAGCTCCAAACTTCTAGCTTGAGTGAACGGCTCGGCTCAATATGCCTGGTCTGCCAAGGAAAGTTGTTGTCGACGACTCGACACAGCAGCAAAGCCAAGCTATCTATACTATTGTACAGACGATCTAAGGCAGAAACCCATCCCCAGATTGAGACACATCGTAACACGCTTCGCGCCGGATCCCCTTCAGGTAGATTGCTGACCGCCGTCACTTTGCTTTCTAGTTTCTTCATCAACCTCATCACAGCACTTTTCGCGAGTCGGTTGTTCATCGCGCAGTAACACAGCCGCACTTGGCATCACTTTGTCGCTTCTCTGGAACGCACGCTCGAAGCCTCTTTTCAACTTCTTGCCGTGTTGTTCTAACGCTCACAACTCTCTGCCGCTACCTCACCTCCGTTTCTGTAGCCTTTTCTCTCCGAGGTGTTCTGGACTGGCCGTCACTTCTGGATGTCCATCCGCATTCAGATACCAGTACTGATTTGCAGAGCGTAGATAAGGTACCAACCAGAGCGAACTTCATAGACTGAAAATATTTTCAACAATTCCCGCACAGTGCGGTCATTTCCGTACCTTAGCCTCCGTGGGTAGCTGGTATCAGAACAACATGAGAGACAGTGGAGGGCCCATAAGCTACGGTAAGGTAGGAAGGTAATTAGGTATGGCCAAGTGGCTGGTTTCTTTCTGCCTCTGCTGCTCGCCGCTAGCAACGCTAAACTGCTGTAGGGTCGCTCCTCCCGCTCTGACGGGCTGGCTGGTCCGAACGGCATGGATGGCCCCTTTATTAAGGAACTTGCTGGAAGAATTACACGTACTCTCTGTACCTCCCCCACTAACAATTCATGGTGCTTCGCCTGTGGGCGCCACAGTGTCCACCGACTGCCCCACGGTACAAGGACTCCCCTACTGCTTCCCACCACACCAAAGTCTGACCGACATCAGGTCCGTTGAGGCCCGTCTCGCCTGTAAGTACAGTGTAGAACAAAGGAAGCCCATCGACCAGCCTTCACTCTATGCCCATTATTATATCCAATACCTGTCAGCTTGGCGGACAAAAGCCGACGGGAATACCTAGGAATTGGCTTCTGCGGAGGAGGATTCGACATGCAAAGACTCCTTCCAGGACGGCTAGAACTAGGTTATCGGTATCGGCTTAGGCTTAGGCTTAGCTACGATTTATAGCTGCTTTGGTGGCGGCGTAGTAATTAGTATTTTCGTAGTCAGCCCTCGAAGCCTCGTAAAAGCCGAACATCAAGCTCGCCCGTGTCACGCGCGCGCACCCTCAAGAAGCTTCTATATCCTCCTGCCTTGCATGAGGTGGAGGTGGGCAAGCATTCTCTGTTGCTTCTTGACGAGGCTGGTTTGGCTTGTGAAGCAGTCGGTGAGAGCGGTCCCGTACCTGCCTCGTGTAAGTGACAACCGTACCCGTACCTGCCTGCCAGTCTCCTACCTTACCTGCCTACCTGTGCGCCTCATCAGCAGCACGTGAGGTAAGGTACACAGCTGTTGACCGACCTCTCGCCTCATTTGGAACTTCTCATTCTACACACGACGTCCGTCTCGGGTCTTGCAGATTCTTTCATCCCATATCTCGTCGTGAGCCAAGAGGCTAATGCTATTGTCTCCCCCTTTTGGCCATGACCACCAAGGCCCCTGGAAACAGCAAGCCAAACACCCAATTGCTGCAAAAACCTACCTAGCGTGCTTGTGCGCATGTCACCATACTGTAGTAGTCATACCGGCTGTGTGCGGGCCGCACGAGCTTGGTGGGAGCAGCACGTCTGCCTCGGAACAATCCTTCAACTCCCATATTCGGGCGAATCGACAAAATCACTGCATTTCAATCTGCCTAGCCAATAATCTCTTCAACCTCCCGATCACGAAAGACGTCTGCAGCATCCACATCCGCTACCTCGGGCAGGCTGTGTTGGCGATCCTCAGTCCCGGAATATAAGCGATTTGCCCGCGGCGCGCGTGCTGCGCGTCCCCGTGTGTGTCTGAACGAGACGACCTATTTGGAGCTAGCATTTCGCAGCCACGCGCTATGGATCTCGCCATTTGTGCCACAGGGTAACGGAACAAAGGCGGTTCCCCAGGCCACCCGTCGTGGCTGCGGCTTTGCCATGTGTGCGAAACCCGGATCGAGGCACACGGCGGACAGATACCTCTCCTTGTACCACGTTACCTGAGGACAGCATGCGAAGCGTCAGGCCTGGGAGATGAGATTGCCTACAATGGTACGGGTAAAGTAGCGCACTATGCAATGCTGTCGCTTCTCTCCGCCTCTGCAAGTGGTACGTATGCCAAGCGGAGCAAATCGTGGCGCGGCCAAGGCTAAAAAGGCTGCTCTTGTTGCTGTTGGCTACATGCCTACAGCTCTGTACTTCTTATTCGTCGCTTGCGAGTCTTCCAGCGAGGTTGCAGCTGCTTCCTCAAGCCGCGGCGGGTCTGAGGCTTGCTTCCTGTGGCTGCGGTCGTCATCATCCAAGTCCTGCTGCGGTATTGTCGTCATAGTACGTCGGCGAGGGATGCTGGACGACAAGGTCGCGAATAGTAAGACGAATCGACGATGAGTGTTGAAAGGCGAATCTGTACACGCAATCACTTCACCAACATCGACGTGCACATGGGCATCGGCATCGGCAATGCCAGGGGATGGCGCAGCAGAGCAGGGCAGGAAGGACCAGGCAGTTTGCTTGGATGCTCGCCCACGACCGGTGTCATCCCATAGCATTCGACCTTTTGACGAGACCGTCACCGGTCGCACGCATTTCCAGGGGTCCTAAAGACGATTGCACTATGCTGAACTAGCTCGTGGCTGAGGCCCTGTGGTATTCCTCTTGGTCGTCCCACCATCGCAAACCTTCAATTTAGTGCGAATCCATCGCCGAATCTGACATTCCTCGAGCCTGGGATCTCGTGGGGGGAAATACCGCTGCTGCGAAGTGATGGAGACTGAGACCCATTCTCCGATTGTTTAGTTCCTCTCGTTCTCTCCTCTCCTGTCCAGAGTCGTAGCAATCAAACGAGAATTTTCGAAGCGCATATCAACCAAATGGAAGAAAAGGCATGGCGCTCTGGGCAAGTCTCCGGCGGTAAAGTCGAGGTTCCTCCTGTCAGGATCTCGCAACGACGGCAGTCGGAATGGGACGTACGTGGTTGTCCTGGCCACAACACCCGATGCCGTCATGTGTTCGTCAAGCGCGTATGATCACGATCTTGGCCGTAAGAGACGGCCAGCTTCTGTTGTCCTTCGTCGTTTTGGTTCGGTATGGCATACACGAGCCGCAACATGTCGTCGAACTGACAGCGTCGCCTGCTAACGCAGTTTGTCACTTCTGTGCTCACCGCATTCAAGTCATCTCGGATATCCGTGCTAGTGATAGTGCTGCCGTTGAAGCCAGATCAATTAGCGTCTCATCCTTGCACCCTCTTTAGAATAGCACACCAGAGCAGTTCGAGATCAGACGCTGACTATACTTTTAGAAGTAAGGCAAGCAGAGCTAAAGTATCGGCGTACGAGAACATTCAATTCGTATGCGACACGAGCACAAAAGAATACCATAAGGTTATCTTTTTCGCTCCACGGCGGCAGAGTGGCGCTTCCATGGCTCAAAACATTTTAGGCAAGTACGAGACCGCGGCCGCCAATCCTTGCAGTACCTTGCACTGAAGACTCCATGCAAATCGAAACATCTCTGGTCTTGATGAGTAAGTGAATACCTTGGTCACTGGTGTCTGCCACCGTTTGCGTTGCGACTACTAAGTACTTCCTCGGCCCGGCCTCCAGGGAAGGTCTCCGCCGCTCTCCGCAATTTCAAAATCACAAGCTAGGGCTTGCTTTTTGCCGTACTGGAAGATGCAGCGCTGAGAAGAAACGGATACGGGCTTTGTCTCATGCATCTAGCGCTTCCTTGTCCACGCAAGTTGCTTGTGACGGGCCTGGGGCAACCTGAAGCAATTTTCTCTCCTTGTTGCTGCGGCCAGGGATCTGTTCGTCACCGTACCCGAAAGATGGACAAGCGGCGACCTTCAGAAAGGGATGCTGATGTTGCGGACTTCCACCGGTGATCTGGGCAAAAGCCCGGGCAGTGACACAACGGACGACAAGAGCCAGCAAGGCAGGAGGATCGAAGAGGCGGGAACGTGCCGGATGGT
This sequence comes from Colletotrichum euphorbiae, assembly GCA_037178605.1. Classification (NCBI taxonomy): domain Eukaryota; kingdom Fungi; phylum Ascomycota; class Sordariomycetes; order Glomerellales; family Glomerellaceae; genus Colletotrichum; species Colletotrichum euphorbiae. Next base: position 44,591 of record JAXCEF010000132.1, read on the forward strand.
GGGATGTACAAACCCTTGGCGGGCCGGCGTTTGAGATGGAACGTTTCTGAAGCCCCCGAATCTGACTGGCCGGTGCAAAACCTCGAGTTCCAGGTTTCTACGCTGGTCCGACCCAACCAACCGGTCGTGTCAAAAATGTCCGGTTGCCAGCATGTTTTTCGTCACCTCTTTCGGTCTCCCCTGGTGGTCGAGATTGTGGTTGTCGGACTTGCCAGCGGCCATGAAGCCGGATTCTTCCTCCTGAGTCCTGACCACACGTGGCATCCTTCAACAAGGACGGTGGCCCTCCAAAAGCTGGTCTCGCAGCACCCACGTTGACCCGAACCCGCGGATCGCCATTAAATACACCACATGCAGACGCGACGGCGGGCGATTGGACCTGGGGGACGGAAAAGGAGGCCTCGGAGAAATGAAGACTGCAGAGATATGGAGCTGCCATCCATACCTCCCATCAGACTGATCACCAACCACCACCGGCGCAATATAGCGGAGACCGACCGCCTTTCATATGTCCTTGGCTGTTATCTGTTGTAACTCATGTGCGCATTGGCGGCTTGGCCCCTTTCAACTGTCAACAACCTCGAGTGACTATAATTTTTTTTATTGCGTTTTCGCCTTGCAGCCTTGGCAGCCTTGGCTACTCTCATGTTCCCGACAGCAGTTTGTCATTGGTCATCGCTCTACGCTCATTTTCAGTGAGCGTGGAGTTGGAAGTTAGAGTTGAGAGGAACTGGGACTTGTTGAATCAGTCGCTACCTCGGACTACGGCGCACGCTGATTCATCCTCAGTATATTCGACACAGACGTCCGATAACGAGACTTTCTGCCAGCAACGAGATAGGATTGAGCCAAAGCCAGCATGCGAGCAGTTTCACACGAGACTTCAAACTGCAAGGCTGCTTGCTGCGTGTTAAACCTTGAAAACCCCCCCCTTCCTCTCGGTGGTCGCAAACCACCTAACCCACAGCATAGTTGAGGGTTTGCCGTCGAGACGTTCACTTGTGTTCACTGCAGGGACCCTCACAGACTAATCCGGTTGCATGTTTTGACCCCTATCGTAGCTTTGACGTTCGCCCCATGATATCGGTCTGCCATTTGCGGCGATCTTTTCGTACCACCGGGCCGTTTTCTTGTCGGCCGATGGGAGCTTTTTATTTGCGTCGGTTGCCAGAAACGATCTTGAAACGGGCCCTGCCAAACCCGTCGGGATGAGCAGGACTTTCCCCACGCCACGCGCATGGCGAACTCAGCATGCACAGCGCTAATCACATACGGAAGTTGAGAAGAGAGGCAAGCTCGGGGATTGAGGGGACCTCTCGCAGCGGAACGTCAGAACAACTTCCTGATCGGGGGGGGGGGATGCAACATTCACTCGTCGTTCGCCCTGCTTCGTCCCTTTCTCGAACAATCTGGGGCCGAACGAATTGAGACATCAACGTCTGATCAGTCAGTCAGTGGCAGATGACCGGGGCCATTTAGGCACCCGCATGCCGCCCGCTCCCTGGTTCGAACGGCGCTCAGAGAACACGAAGGCGGTAGTCGCTGAAACGAGTTGCCCCCCAAAAAGCCAAATAAAATCCCCGGGGGGGGCTTCGCAAGACATCCCCCGACAGCCGGACGGATTGACCACAACAAACAGTCAGCTTACGGTGCCGACATCTCGTATCATCGGAGCCGAGCTAAGACCTTCCGCTGCCCTGTGCGCATCACGTCCCCAGAGCCCAGCCGCCACGTCTATGCTCAATGCTTACTTTTGCTGCAGCCGGGGCCGCCTGATCGTCGGCCGGTGATATGCCGTCTCGGAGAACGAGTGGGCGGACGGCCGATTACGGAGAATCGTAGACGTCCGCTTCGCATGGCAGAACGGCCCTGTCAATTCTTCCCGGGCCCCAATGCCGGGGAAGTGTCACAGACATCACCATGGCCTACGAGTCCGTACAATGGATGTGTCGGGTTGCATTGTTGAAGCTGAAGCATAATGACGTTGTTCCTGATGACGTTCACGCGACGTATGCTCTTCTCGCAGGTTTGCGTCATCGTCGCCTCGTCCATAGAGCTTTATCCATTGACCCTACATGCCTGGGTAGCGACCGGTTACGTCCACCCGTCCTCAGGAAAGCCGCGTGCGTGGCTGAGCTAGCTGCCTCTCTGGTTCTATCAACTCCGTTCACCATGACGCGTACGGTCCCCACCGGTAACAGATCCTGGAGCGTATTCGCATGTTCTGCCGAAACTTCATCTATCGAGCGGGCGCTGGTACACACATGCTCGGCCGTGCAATCGCTCCTCTAACCCGAAGCTCGTGTTCTGTACTCGCCCAACGGCTTCTCGGCCTGGTTTTGACATTCGAGGGTATGCAAGCTTCCTAGAGAATCAGAAGATCTGTGAAGCTATGAGGCTGAACCATTCAAGCCTTGGCCGCGCAGTAGTGACGAGGCGAACACAAGCCTTTGTACACTGCCCAGGACCGGACCAGACCAGATTGGGTCTCACAGCCAACATACCCCTCGACGAAAGTTGTCGTCGTAACATGATTTCACCCATGAAAATAGACTGAGGGGCCAGTTGTGATTCTCAAGCAACCTTCTCGAAGAGCTCTTGAATGGGCTTCGCAGCCTATCACTGTCATGAGCACCAGAACATGCACTCTCGTTGGGATGGAAACTGACATCGATGAACTTCTCCAGGTCCTTGTCGAGGTTGGCAAGGTCGTCCTTCCGCTTCTTGTTCTCGGCCATGAGTTTTTGTTTCTTGCCAACCAGTTCTAGCCTCTGCTGCTCGAGGGTTTCTCGCTCCGCACGCTCGTGGCCGATCCGCGCAATCATCAGGGCGTTCTCGTCGTCGTCAGCATGCTCGGGATGGAGAGCGAGAAACTCCTCGACAGGTATGAGCGGAAGCTTCTGGTAAGTGTGACTGGAAAATCGGCGTCAATAGTGTGTCCTGGGCGATCGGATTCCGGGGCAGACATACTCGTAGGATTCGCAAGCCTCAATCTCGCCCTCGAGATGCCTCTGCTCGTAGTACAGATTCTGCAATTGCAGATGCAGGCGGTCGACCTCGTGACGGGCCTCGGCAGTATGCGCCTTCGTCTCCCTCGCGGTGAAGTTGGCGGCACGATGCAGGCCGCGAAGGTGAGATATGTTGGTGAGCAGTAGCTTCTGTTCCTTGGAAAGCTGCTCGGGCGAGAGAGCGTCCTCGCCCGACCGGGCGACGTCGGTGAGGAGCTGCAGCAGCTTCGCGGCTTGGTCCTGGGCGTAGCCGGAGGTCTGCAAGACCGCCGCCAGCTTCGGGTCGGATACCAGGTCGTTGACCGCCATGACTGTCTGGAGGCGCTATCTGACCGGTGTGGAGGAACTTTGATGGAGGGGATGATGCGACAGGGCTGCTAGCGATAGTTTGGTTGAAGGAGACGCTCGTCGTCGCCGACACACAAAGCTTGTGATGCGGCTGGCGGAAAGGCTTTGATGGTGTCGCGCGCGATCGCGTCTGCGGGGCTGGAAGATGGGATCGGTGTCGGACAGGGGGGTGGGTACGTATGAGGAAGCGCGGGACGGCGAACGGCTCGGGCGTCTTCGGCGGGGTTGGAGGATTGAGGTACGGGGCGGTCGGTAGGAGAGGGATGCGCAGGGTTTGAGGTGCAGGGCCCGGTGCGGCTTCTGTCGTTGGCGCTTGCCTCACCTCTTGATCAAAGACGTGGATGGTCTCCCACGTTCACAGGATGAAGCGGAAGCTCGCTGGAGCGAGGAGGCGGACGTTGGTGAAGGCTGATGCAGCCCCGGGGACCGTGCTCGTTGGCAATGGGAGTTCCGACTTTTCCCTCGGCGGGCGAGTTTGGGGCCCAAGCTTCTAACAGGTGGACCTATACGTACCTATATCCACACGCCCTGTCGCATGTATCTATACCTACCTACCTTAGCGGTAGGCGGGGTGCACGTATAGCTGTGGTCAGCGCCCCACAGCTATATATTAATAATAACTTACTCTTATAGCGCCTATAAGTATTACTAATTATTTAAGTATCATTAGGTATTATAACTATAAATTAGTTTAAATAATTATAATAATAATTTAGCTATATAAGTAGTAGGTAGTAAGTAGTAAGTAAGTAGATATAAAAAGCTACTACTCTAAAAAAGCCTAAGCTTAAAGTAATATAACTAGATATAGTATAGCACTAGCTCTGGTAGATTAATAGATATAATATAACTAATAGAATTAGAACCTAAAATACCTGAATCTACTAGACCTAAACTAGAAAGCCTGCGCACTCCCTTACTCTACTCTACTTTATCTCCTAACTCTTAAAAACGCTTATAATACTTAATAATAGTTATTAATACTATAATACTTATGAGCTATTTAATAGTACATAACTCTATAACTATTGCCTATAGTTCTATAATACCTAGTATATACTCAATAGATATATAGTTACTGCGGGACCCGCCAAGGTATCCTTTGGTCTTGAAGGTTACGGCGGTTCTTGCGTGGTTTCCCAAATAGCTAAGCCTCGCAGGTACTGCGCTAACCTTGAAGACCGTCGGATGGGTGTAGACTTAGCACAATACAACCCATATCACTGCACTCACAATCGACAAAGGTACCTTACCTCAGGTACTCAGTAGGTGAGCAGGTTCAAGTTTTTCGGAGCCCACTGGGGCCAGACATCTCAGTCATCCACGCGCGTTCTCACTGGCTGTCCCGCTGAACTTCCACATTCTGTCTTAGTCATCTCTTGGGTCCGCGCTGGATTTCCCGAAGAGCAACAAGACACGAACAAGACACGCGGAGCATTCAAACAAAGCCCTCAAGCGAAACGTTCGAGCGTAGGCAGCTGCTGGAGCGTTTGCCGCTTCGCTAGCAGTGACGTCGTCGCAATGGCGCTCGGGCTAGACATCTCGGTCTTTTGGAACTGGCATCACCAGGCACGCTAGGGCGGGATGGTGTTTTGGTGAGAAGATCAGAGGTTCTGTCTCTATGGACCATCATCTCTGTGATGGACTGATGCGACTTGAGGCATTATCTCAAGTTGACGGCAGCCGGACTTGGAAACACACGGCATACCTCATGGCTTTGCAAACAGGATTTCACCGCATACTAGGTAGCCAAGCTCTTGGGAGTTACCTCATGCAGTATGCTCTTCACCAAGGGCTTCGTCTCGAGCTTCCCATCAGCCGCTTCCTCAAGCAGATGTTGGGTCGGAACGCGTGGGGGTTGGTGAAAGGGCGGAAAGACGTACTGAAGTAGGTACGACCGGCTCCAATTGGACGGTCACAGGCATTGACAACGGCCCACCGACCCAGCTTCTCTGCACCTCTCGTCCGTCCTGCAGCAATGCGGCCGGGTGTCTACGACGCTATTGGCGAAGCACGCCTGGTCCTCCTGCGCAGTGCGGAGGTGGCCACGGTGCAATGCTGGGCCGAACTTTACCGGACGTCCATTCAGAACGCATTGCGCGCCTGTTGGATCCTCTCGGGGGGCCCTTTTGTCTGCGCCGGAGAGAGATCTTCATCTACTAGTAGGTTTCGTATGCCATTCCCGTCGCTTACACAGTACCTTAGTTGCTAAGGAAGCTAGCAGTTGGGCCCGGCACCTGAGGTAGCCTACCCTTTCCTATCGTCTGTCAAGTAAGGTAACTAAAGTTTCAATTAGCAACAGTAAATAAGATAGTAGAAGCGACAGCCGCCCCTTTTATCTTTTGTTTGTGGTTTGCTCTCTCCGTTTCCCACTTCCTCCCGATGCCTGACTCTCAGTGACTCAGTGTCTCTCTCCCCTTTCCACTCATGACCGTTCTGGACACTGAGCCCGATCCTTGTATATCCGTAAGGTGTGGTAATCCCAACTGCATAGTGCTATCCTCGGCAGGTTTGGGTACGAGTACAGCTACCTTACCTTACCTTTGTCAACAAGCTTCGTAACTCGCCCTCTTACTTCCAAATTCTCTGAATCCCTCTTCCTTCCTTCCACTGAGTTGTAGAGACATCTTTGCAACCTACCTTATTTCTCTCCTCCGCCGACTTCGGGAAGCAACTACCATACGCATAGCGTGCCGTTCCTTTGGTTGTTTCGCCGCACACCAACCTTGGCCGCCGATATTGCCCGCCAGCCACAATAACAAAGCAACATCAATGATTCAACCCCAGTAATCCGCTTCGGAATTTCCTCAAGAGCTCTCTGCTCTTTGCGCCTCTTCCCGGCTCGCCCGGCCCTCCAACATACCTGACCTTACCTCTGGAGGGAAACGAAAGGACGAACGAAATACACCACGTGCCAAATACCCACGTCCACGGCGCCTCCCCTAGTTGCACAGGGAGCAAGCCAACATTCACAAGCCTAAAGAGTCACGGTTCGCCTCCTCCTCCTCCGCTGCCACCACCCACGCACACCACTACGTTCAAACGTCCTGTCAGGGTCCAGGTGTTCTGCTGATCTGCACTTCTGCGCTTCCTGCGCTGCACGTTTTGGGACATCCGGGCCAATCACTACCGCATTGTTGAGATCCCGCCCTCAAATCTACCCCCCTCCCCTCAACAGACTATACTAGAACGTATTTTATTTCGTGGAGAAAGCCGAGCTTCAAGCGGCCCAGAAATTCATCCACCACCTCCTCCACCCCTCGGACTCTTTTGAGAATCGGGTATAAGCCAATCGATTCCTTCGCGTCCCGCCCGTGGTCTTGGCCGTCAACCACCAAAACTGCAACCCACACCAGAAACCTTTGCCCAACTTCACCAAAGCAGAGCCGCCTGCAGTATCTCGCTATCGGTGCCATTTTGCGACCAATTCCCACGCCCCTCGGAACATTTATTTGATACAGTCGCCAAACCACTCGACGGCCGAGTTTAAGTCACACCTTGCTGGTTTGCTGATTGTTCCGCTATCCCACTCTCTCGCCGAGGTCGCAAACCCCTCGAGCTGCGGGAAGCCTACCTCACATCAACGGACCCTTTTATAGACGAGTGATGGACCCCGTCGCCAGCATGACCTCGCTCAAGTCTCCGTGCTCTGGCGCTGCCGTTCAGGATGACGAAGACATCGCCCTAGCCGCCACTTCGGGAGCTCAAATTGAGGGCACCGAGCTTGCTCGCAGACGACGACACTCTTTCTTTATACCTAGACGCAAGTCGATTGTTAGCCACATTATGGACGGAGAGGAACATTTGCTGCTAAAGGTATGTTTTGTCTAAGTTGCGGTTTTGCAGTGACGGCTTGTTTTGCATGGTTACACTCCACCCGGCCGAGCATCGGACAAAACAAATGCAGCCACCAAGACCCCCTCCACCCAAAAAGAAACGAGCAAAAAAAAAACCACCTTGCGGTTACTGACATGTGTCGTCACACCCAACATAGGTCGACCTCTTCCTGACCGAACTTGAACGCCGCCTCGAGTTCATCGAAGAATACGGAGAACTCACCTTCGACGCCAGCATCTCCCGCGCCTTCTCCACCCTCCAGACCGTCCGCGCACGATGCTCCCACGCCTCGGAGGAAGTCCTCGGCGCAGGCCGACGCCGCCTGCACATCATGGTCGAGACCCTTGAGGCTCGCTATCAGGAAGCCCTCGACTCGGCTGAGTCGCTCAACGAAAAGGCCCGCGTCGGCATCGAGCTGCTCGACGAAATGCTTACCGAGTTCGAGAACCGCGCGTACAAGCTGCGTGAGCAGGGCCTGGCCAATGCCGCTAGTACCGCAGGCGCCTTCATGTCGGAGGGTCGCAGGGTTGTGGACGGCGGTATCGAGCTTGCGAGGGAGGTTGTCGACGAGGGTATTGAGCGGGCTATGCGCGCGGCCGAGAGTCTCGAGGAGAAGATTGAAGCCGCTGTCGCTCGCGCGAGGAAGACCAAGTTGATTACCTACGACGACCTGCCCATGCCCTGGCGCATCAACCCGCATATCCGCAACGGATACCGCTTTACGGAGTCGAAGCTCGAGTGCATCTGGTCTGCATTTGGCGTATCCAACGAGCTGGTCAACATCTGGTCTCATGCTATCGGCTTGATCATCGTGCTCGCCGTGGCACTCTACTTCTACCCCCGGAACGTCAACTTCTCTCTTAGCACCAAGACGGACATCTTCATCGCCGCCGTCTTTTTCTTCACAGCCTGCCTGACGCTCGTATGCTCGACTATCTGGCACACCATGAACGCCGTGGCGGATGTCGACGCAATCTCCATCTTCGCATGCGTAGACTACACCGGCATCTCCCTCTTGATCGCGGCATCCATCGTAACAACCGAATATACCGCCTTCTACTGCGACCCCGTGAGCCGTTGGACGTACATGACGACTACTGCCCTCCTAGGCATTGGCGGCGTCATCCTGCCATGGCACCCGACCTTTAATGGGGCGGACATGGCCTGGGCTCGTGTCGCCTTCTTCGTCGGCCTCGGCGCTACGGGCTTCCTTCCGATTCTACAGCTGTACTTCTCGCACGGTCCAGACTTTGTGTGGACTTTCTACACGCCTCTTGCAAAGTCCATCTTTGTCTACCTCCTGGGCGCCTTTGTGTACGCCAGCAAGATCCCCGAGAGGTGGTGTCCCGGCATGTTTGACTATATTGGCGGCAGCCACAACCTTTGGCATCTGGCTGTTCTCGGTGGTATCTTGTTCCACTACACGGCGATGCAAGCATTCTTTGCGGATGCTTTCAGAAGAGCCGAGGGACAGTGCTCCGTGTTTTGAGCGCGGTTCTCCAACAGGTTGATGTTTGGTTGGAAACCAAACGCTCTGCTAGGGAAGCTTCATGGTCAATGCACATTCGCCCTGTGACGTCAGGAGTCAAGGGGCAGTCTTTTGTCTCACTCTGAACGAAGTCTGCGCGGGAGGAATCACCCTCCGGGTCTAGGTGACGGACCAGACAAGAGCGCTCTGCTGCATCCCAGTTGAAGCAGCAGGCTTCGAACCTTTGAAGCTACAGCTTGCATGCGTTCTCCGAAGCGCGTCCCAAGCCTCAAATAGCCCACAAGACTCGGTCAGCAAGGTCGAGCCTCAAAAACAACATGCCCTCAAATATCCGCTCTACGCTGTGCCTCACGCCAGTTGATAAGGAAGAGGCGGTTCAGGACGTTATGAAGACGGTGTGATACTGAAGTGTCAATGATGAAAAAAGGGTTATGATTGCTCAACAAAAAGTGCAACTTTGGATTCGCCAACTATTGCTCTAAGCTCTTGCTGCTAGTTCAAGAGTCACACGTAATAGAGTAGACTGGGTCCCATTAGCATAGAGGCTTGGATGCATAGATAATCACGAAAAAGAATAAGATTAAATGATCATGTATTCCACAATAATCTTACGTTTTGCAATCATGAACGATCCATATAAGTCAGCTGAGGTCTCGTCGCTATTGCTTCGGGACACCTGTGGGATGGATGTAAAACCTCTTCAACAAAGCGCAGTCCACACTACTTGCGGACATCCTTGCATACCAGAATAGTCTGCTTCTCGAAGCACGTAATTCCCACAATAACCGCTCATATCTTCGATCTTACCGGGAAAAGTGTCCATCTCCCAGCAGCTCGGTCTCCAGCAGATGAAGTCGAGTCCGCGCATCACCTGGTGGCGCCGCAGTACTTGATTTCTTCGCGGCTGATTGCCGAGCCCTCCAACAGCGCCAGGAGAGCTTGAGAGCTGTCTCACGTATTATTTGAAGACGAGGAAGACGACGCGGAACGACAGCAGCCTTGATCGAATATGGATCGGGATTCCGAGCAGCCTGTCGGGACACCGTCGTGAGGAGTTCCGCCCGGAATTAAAAACCCCGTCTTCGGTGGAAAGGAACATTGCAGCAGCTGTTTGCTGTTCCGGGAGAAGAGGAGGCCGAGCCAGTGAGAGAGAGAGAGAAAGAGAGAGAGAGAGAGAGAAGGCTTTCTGATCCTGGCTGAGCTCTGCGGAATGCTTCAGGCTGTTTGTGTGCCTGAAAGCATGCGTTTTCGAAGCAGCTTGCGAGTAGATTAAGTCTTTCACGACGTCTCCCCGGGTTTCGCATGTCCAGAGATCTTGACACGTATAGCGAACGCTGATCTCTCACCTTTCCCAATTGCCCAACCGTTGTTGTAACTTGGGCTTCGTACCTGACGAGAGTTGGCCCATCTCAACAACGTGGATGGGCTGTCTGGTGCGAATCGACATGAAACGCCTTGGCACGCGTCACACGGGGACTCGGGTCCCGTACTCAACTGTGTACAACTATCGAGCACTCCTGCTGGTGATGGCGCATGCCATCTCATCCGGCCGTAGCCAACGTCGTTGACGGGCATACCAGGGGGGGGGGGGGGGGCAACGTACCCTTGCACTGCATAGGATCGGGTGACGGAGGGAGAGTTGGATACATAGCGATTACCACGAACCACGAATCTCTGCCGATGCGATTCGAAAGACGAACGTGGCCCGTATTCCACCAGCCCGTCCTGAGAAATCCTGTCACCGCGTTCGGCTTCCAACGTGTCAAGGTAAAAAGACCTCGCCAGTAAGCTCTGTATTTGAGTTTGGTTTTTCGCTGCAGTTACCCCGTAAACGCTGCTCGGAAGGGTCGAGTTCGTGCTGTAACAGGTTTATTTATGTATTGATATAAATATATGATCTGGGAATAGGTTCATCGCAAACGGCAACAACTGTAACAGACACCTCGTTAACCACACCTTCTCCCTCGACGCCCTCAACCTACCGAGCCTCTCGACCCCCATGAACGTGTCTCATAGCCAATCAATCACCTGGGTGGTTCCGGCGCCGCGGGGGGCGGCGGCGGCTGTCCCGTTCGCAACCGGGATCCGTTCGATTCAGCATCCGACATGAACTCTTCGTCTTCGGCATCCTCATAGTAGGGTTCTTTATACCCGTTGGGGTGTCGTCTCCTAGGTCCGACCACGTCAGCCGGAATCCTTCTTACCAAAGTGCCGACATCAGTCTCCCTCACCTCCTCGTAAGTCGGCCCCCTTGCCCCGCTCATCACAGTTCTGATCGATGGCTCGGGCCCCGCCCTGTCCGCCCGCGCCGCGTGCCGTGCCGGCGCGCCGCTTCTCTGCACGGTGATGTTCATCTCCCTGACGCCCTCCCGCGCGGGTCGGTGTCTGCGCGGTCGTCCCACCCAGTCGGCTTCGGTCTGTGGTGGGGCAGAAGCGTATTGGACCACGCGTCTGCGCTGTGAAGTCTGGGAATCGGGAGGTAGAAAAGGACTGCTCTGCGGCACCGTCGTTCCGCTTCTGTAGATGCCGTCCTGCCAGTTTTGTGGTCGTTGCCGGGCAGATTCGCCGGTACCGTACGCTGTCGATGACGGTCGTTGTGCGTTTAGTGAGGGGGCATATGCGTAGCCATCCAGCTCGCTGAGTGCGACCTCTACTCCGGCTCGTATCGCCCTGTGCATGTGCTCTGGGTCGACTTTGGAACTCATTGATGATACGCGGTCGAACTCGGCCTTGTTACTGTAGAAGCCCGCTTGTGCGTTCGAGTCTGCGAAAGGATTTTGGGGCTCGAGTCGTCGCCTTCCCTCGTACAGCTGATTCAGTTCCTGTTGGTGTGAGTCCAGCTGTCCCCCGTTTATCTCGTCCCAAAAGGGGCCTTCGTCCCGGTCGGACCTTGGCGGTGCCGAGTACATCCTCATTCCGTAGTCTGACCGGTTCGGAGGCTCCGAATGTATCTCATTCTGGAGGAACTCCTGGCGCAGCCCACTCAGTCCGAGCTTGAGATTCTGCTCCATCTCTCTGCGGAGGACCTCGACTTCCCTCGACCTCGCCGCTTCTCGTTCAGCCTCCACCTGCTCCCTCGCCCTCGTGGCTTCCTGTCTATCTATTGCTTGCTGCTGATATAGGAGGTCGCTCACCGTTCTCTGGACTTGTTCCAGATCGTGCTCCAGCCGTGAAGGCGGTCGTGACGGCGCTCGGAGAGGACGAGACGGGGGCTGGATATGACGAAGCTGAGGGCGCGAATATCTAGGATCATGATGCGCTACGGATTTGGAGCGAGAGGGAATCCCATTGTAACGTGCCGGATCGTCCACGTAGGAAGCCGAGAGAGGCTGATCATGTGATGACATGAAAGGATCACGTCTAAGAAAGTTGGCAGACGGAGGTCTCTGAGGCGGAGCACTGTGAGGTTGAAAGTTGTAGCCGTTCCAGCTCGCCGGCGGTGGACGAGTGCCGGGACCATATGGATATCCATGATGTGGAGGTTGCTGGCTGATGGGGTTGAAGGGGTTCCCGTTACCGCTTTGTGAGAAGTCAGGGGGAGGAGGAAGTTGCGTCTCGATCGGCGCCGGCCAGTACGGGCTCGCTCGCGGGATCGGGGTGGGAAGTGGTGGCGGAGCGGGGTCAAAGGGGTTCGGAGGTCGTTCCGGTGTTTTGCTCCTGCGGCGTGTGCGACCCGAGCGCGAAGACGGCGCCGAGTCCAAGTCGAATTGGACGCTCTTCGCCTTGCCATGCCTCCGAGTCGGTTCCCGGGGCCCTGCGTCGTCACCGTCATCGAAAAGAGAATCTTCATCCCCTACGCTTATCCCGTAACGACTTGGAGAGTTGTAGTGAGTTCTGTAGGAGGAGTAACGTCGCTCTCTGGTCCGGCCCATGGTGTGATCGATCGTTGTTCGGATCCTTTGGATAAGCGCTGCGAACTTTCAGCTTCAGTCAAGTCGACGAGAGAGGCCTTCGGGATACTGCAGTGCCTCGGCGTGTCATGCGCGGTGTCGAAGGGTCGAGGTGAGATGATCACACGCAATGATCTTGAGACCGGACATGATGAGAGAAGACTTCTGAACGCCCGACCATCCGAAATGAGGAGTGCTGCGAGTGTTGTATGAGCTGGCAATCGTCGCACACATTCTGGTTCTGCCCAGTTACTACCCTCCAATTGGCAAAATGCGGAGGTATGAGCCGTTCATGCAGCTTCGATCAATCAGCATCCACCACTCCCAGGCCCAACTCGGTCGCACTCAAGCAGGCTGTGAGGCGACCTCTGCACGTTGTCGTCTAGCGATGTGCCTCTCTGCAGTATCGAGAGGGTTGTGAGACCGACCATTGGAAAGGTCTCGCGATCTGAGACTTCTTGAAGCCATTCGGAGCTACGACGACAGTGCGACTTTTCTTTTTTTTTCTTCCTTTTTTTGGCCTATTCATTTGCCGTTAGCATTACAGCCAGCTTCTACATAATACGCTTCTCACCCATTCGTCTCGGCCAGATCATGCTAAATCCAACGTCTTTTCGGTTGACAGGTTCTTTTCTGGCCGGTCGGAGCCTGCTTGACGCGGCCTACTTTAGACATGCTGCGGCCTGCGCTCCACTCGTAGGTCCAGCGAACCGACATCGCGAGCTGTGGTCCGTTTTCTGCCCGTTGCGTTAGTGAAGCTGATTGCATGAGGTTGCTGCAGTCGATTCTCTCCGTGCGCCCTCATTGGGTTGCACAAGTGAGGCTGTCGGACCAATCGCCTAGGAGCATCTTGAATGCATGTCAGTTCATGACCCGGACAGTTCCATGCAGAAGGAAAACGCCATCCAGTGAACCTGAGGCGCATGTTGACGCTGCAAGCAAATTGTATTTCTCTGAGCATGTGTCGGGCAAAGTAGCGTTGCGACATGGTGCAGGAAGCCCGAAATCGGGTCGTCGTAAATGCATCGAACTCTTCCCAAAGGCCCTCTGACGTCAAATTGCCGCATTAACATGGACAGCACTCCAATGATAGACTGAGACTTACCTCTTTCGGGGGCGAGGATGTGATGATGTTCATGATGTGTGTTCTGTAAAGGTTGGCGGAGGATAGCAAGGAGTTCATATTAAAATCGGAGCTTTTCCAGCGCTTTGGCGACTGAAATATCGTTCTTGCACGGAAAGGTCTGATTCAAGGATAGGCATATCGTGACCAACTTGCTTCCCACGCCATCTGTGATCTTCGGGCTGCAATAGGTATCACCATGCTATTACCGCAGCTGTCACTACCACCATCGTTGTCGTCCAGGAAGTATTCCACCGCGGATGCCCAGGCAAAGGTATCACACTGTCAAAAAAGGGGGGTATCATGATGACTACTCTCTATTCCTCCTCACCCAGCCGCCAATGCCAAGGATACCACCCTTATCACTTGACGGGTCAATTGACCACTTCTTGATAGGTGAGACAGACATATCGCTTTCCCAACCAGCCTCGTACATCTCCATACCGGTCCACGCAATCATAGCCGCATTGTCGATACACAGCGCAGGCGGCGGCGCCGTTACCTCTACATGCTCGAACCCGCGAACATCAAGAATCCTACGCAACACGTGCATCAAGAAGCGATTGCTCGCTACGCCACCACTCACAACAAGCGTCCTCAGCCCGTTCTTCAGCTCCGGTTCCGCTTCGAGGGCAAGGAAGACTCTGCTGGCGAGGTGCTCGAAGAACAACCGCATCGCCACACGGGCCAGGGCTCTTCGTTCGTCAAGCGTCATGTCGACGCCGCCCGCCTCTGCAATCCTGCGAAGTTGGCTTCCCACGCCGGCGAAGGTGAAAATCATCTCCCGCGAATGATACATTGGAGGATTTAACCTCCAGCTATACGGCGCTGGGGCAAGGACCGCCGCGACTTCATCGGCGCGACGGACCGGCGGCGTGTATTCGTAGTCCAAGTCCTTGGTGACCGCGGGGAAGGCGAAGCGTTCGAGAAGTGCACCGTACATAACGTCCTTGTGCGCAGCAACCAGTTCGGGAGGGAGGATGTCTCGGGCGGCTTTGTCCAGAGCGTCGCCGATGGCGACGTCGGCCGTAGAGGCGAGGATGCGGTGGTTTATTAGGGATTCGGAGTGGACTAGTTGGGTGTGGCCCCCGGAGACTAGTAATGTGAGGAACGGAAACGCCGGGTGAGCCTGGCCGTCGTGATCGTGATATTCCATCTTCTCATCGCCAGAGGAGCGATTCGCGAGGGCGGATACGAGGCGCGGGGTCAGCGCGTGCGCTTGCATGTGGTTGACCGCGAGCAGGGGGACCTGCCATGCTGTGGCGAGGCCTTTGGCTGTCGCGAGACCAGTGGCGAGATTGGCGGACATGCCGGGGCCGCGGGTCACCGTTACGAAGTCTGGTTTCCGACGAGGAACGCCGCCGACTGTAATGGTGTCCTCATTCTCTGCGAGGTTCGTTGACGAGTCGGTGGCGGGCGGCAGGTGCGAGAGGGACTCCGCGACGAGGGGGCTCAGTGAGGCGTCGTGAGAGCGCAGTGCGACTGGCGGGTAAACTCCGCCATAGGTACGGTGGTCAGAGGTCTTTTTGCGGTTGAAATGGAGGGTTGCGCGGGGAGCTTGTTTGGAGAGGATCGCTACGCAGGTGTCGTCGCACGATGTTTCGATCGCGAGAGTTAACAGATTACGGTGTTGTTGAAGAGGTGTGATGGGGCACCAAGGGCGTTTGGTTTGGCGAAACAGGGCACGCCGTGTTATTTGGTTTGCTGGTGGGCGCATTGAGGTTATGAGTTTAGGGTGGTGTGGGAGGAGGAGAAGTCTGATTTTGAGGACGGGAGAATTGGAGGTTTGGAGCTCTTATCTTATCGGACGCACTTACACCGATGTTGACCGACTTACACGGCCCACACCGAGCTTCAACCTCCCCACAAACGTCGGGGCGGACACGACATCCTGCGTGGGTCGAAGCTATAATGAGTGCGATTACCATCATACCCCTTGGATTTTTCGTAGTCGTGGATGTCTTTCTTGTGGGATTCCGCCGAACTCTCTATTGCACTTCTCATGGTGAGCACTCCGGCATTCCGCAAGAATTGGCGCTTGAGAGAATATTCGATTAAGACACTATGCATTTGCTACTATGCATTTTGATATCCTTCCTCTAAGGTTTCATGATTTGCTAAATTTCCAATGCTAAGTCCTTTCCGTCCCATATCCGTGCCCGTATGCGTCCCCATATCCCCATCCCTCCATCAGGTCATCACAATATTCAACCTCATCGATTATTGTTACTGTCTCTCCTAGCGATAAAGTTCGCCCACTCACAGCTACACCCACCCTCACCGCCGTCGAAGCCACCAAAAGACGCGTCTTCGTTCTTTCGGGGGTTGATTCGTGATCCTCCAAAGCCCAGGTCATTGGGAAGCAGCTTGGGATTGCTTGTGTCGATGCCCTGCCGATCATTCACAGGCCAATGCCACACAAACTTCTCGCCAGGCTCTCCGCCATGGGTGTCCGTCTTAATAGTGACGGGATATGGCATGGTATCAGGGATCTCTGAAATTTTGCTCTCCTCGTCTGCGCCACTGCGGTTGCCCAACAACTGGGTGGTGTTCTCAGACCGCGTCCAGATTTGAACGAGGAAGCGGGTCTGAGACCAGGTAACAAGGAACTTAGCTTCGCTTCTGCGGGAACCGCCGTCCTGGTCTAGGGGGACATCGCTCTCGTCGGTGTCGTTGAGCGTGGTCACGGACTTGAGGTAGATGGTGCGCTTGAAGTAGGTGTAGAAACCGTAGTGCTCTGTTGGAAGACCGCGATCGTAGAGACGAACGGGTTGTTGAAAGGCGTGAGGGAAGAGTTGCGCCGGGGCACCTGTGCCATCGGGCTCAAGATCGGGCGGAGGTAGATTGACGGAGATGCCACCAGACGAATCTCCAGAGCTCTGGCGCTTGTCCATGGCGTTAGGTCCCGCTGAGTCGTTTGCCGACTTCAGCATGCTTAGGTAGAAAGGAGTCGGTTCGCCGCCCTTCTCATCGGAGACAATGCCGTCGGTAGTGTTTCCGAGGAAGTACATCTCCTGAAAGGTTGGTGCGGCAGGACTGGGTCTAAAAGCCGGGTTCTGCCTTCGAATGAAGGCGCTAGCTCGAGCAATCAGACCGCCTTGCCTTTCGTTGTGTCTCTTGGTCTTTGAGCCAGGACGGGGTATTTCGCCGTTGGGAACGTTCCACAGATTCTGGGTGCTGTTATCCCACTGAATCTGCATGATGAATGTAGGTTGATTCGGACGGTAAGGCGCCACGGAATCATGCTCCTCCTTTGGCAAAGCGCAGCTCCAAAGAGTTGAAGGACTGCTACAGCCGGTGACGGCCGCGGTGTTGTCTGGTCCGACCATAGAGAGGACCCCAGTCGGCATTGGAGGAAAGTTTGTGAGGTTGACAAAGATGCTGTCAACCTGGGGTGCATTGCCGCCTCTCGGAATGAGCGTCACACAGAGAACGATGATCAGGATGACAGCGAGGATGCCGCCGCATAATCCCAAGCAGACGCGTCTTCTCTTGCGACCCTCTCGGCCACTGCGACCATAGCATCCGCTTGCAGGGATACATCCGCGTCCTTTCCAAAAGCCTCCAGCTTTGCGTGCAGCTATCTCCTCCTTCTCGTGGCGGCGGCGCTGCCTCTCTACTCGATGGGCAATACCGGATGCTGCGAGAAAATGCGCTTGAGGAAGGTATGTGCCAGCGACCCTGTCTGGAAGATGGCGTTGACCATCTGATGACATGTCCCGCAGTGCTGGCGTGAGAGGAATGTCGGTCATGTTTATAGCTCCCTGAGAGCTCATCGTTCCGTTGATAGCTGGTGAGATGGGGACCGGAGAAGGCGGGTAGAGAGATTGCAGTGGATGACCGGTAGGAAAGACGGCGCGGTATCTGACGGCCTTCTGCTGTTGCGGAGGCGAGTACGGGGGAGGCTGCTCTGAGAGCGCCGGGCTGGGATCAGCGATGGGCGGCTTCTCTGAATGTATCGGCTCCGCTTGAACTTGAAGTCGCGGCGTGGCTGAGCGAGACGATAATGCCGGAGAAGATTCGCGACGGTCCATTAGTGGTGACGGGGTTCGTCTGGGAGTTGGAACTCTGAGAATCGGCGCCTGGAAGCTTCGCGGTGATGGCTTGGGCGATGCAGGAAGACCAGGTTTCTGAACAAAAACCTGCTGGATTTCCACAGTCTTGATAATAGTCGGTTCGTTTATTGAGGAAGGTCTCGGTGATACAACCATCGAATCCTTTTCACTCCGCCAGTCATCATGTTCTGTTTGTTTGACTGGCCGTGATTCGCTCATGAATGTGGCGACGGGGCTCTTCCTGTCCATAAATGGGGTTGTAACATGATCCCACCAACCACGAGTCTGGGTTTCAGCGCTTCCGGGGCTCTTTGACGCCTCCTTGGCCTTGGCCGGCTTCTGTCGATTGGAGGCCACGCCGTCCTCCTCGAACAAAGTGCAGGGGCTGCCGCCATCATCCTCGTCGTCGGCACTCTCCTTGAGAACAATACTGACTACCCTTTCTTGCTGCTTGTAAGCCGAGGGCACGGACGGCACCGGGGGTGCGTCGTGAGCGACACCGACTCCAACACCAAGGCCAGTGGCCTGTGAGTAGATGCTGGAGGTCGCTCGAGGAGGCTTGAAAGAGTTTGCAGAGTCCGGTGTGTCGGGGCTCCAGACCGATCTTTGTTGAGATGGAGTCAAGGGTGTGACAGTGTTGTTTGGGCTTGTGGTAGGTTGCTTATCGCATCTGGGTGGCAGATCTTTGGGAGTCTCCAAAACAGCTGTTTGCGGGCTGATTTCTCTGTCGGCCATTTCTGATGGCAAGGCGATTCCAATGACAATCGGGCGATCGTTTGGTGAAAGGTCTTGCTGCCGAGTGCTGCAGGTAGCACTTTGGGGAGACTTGCCGCTTGAAGCGGGCGAGTTGTTGTTTGAATCCCACGGCTTCTTCTTCAACCAGTTCCAGTTGCCAACTGAAGCGGAGTTGGGCTCGCCCTCCAGAGCTCGCAGTGCTGCAGCGTCGACAAACTTCGGGTGACGCATCTGAGGGCTGCCGTGAAGAACTGCTTGCTGTTGCCTCAGTGTCGTCATGTCCGTCACCAACTTAATGCCGGCCTTGGCATTCTGCGCCTTCTGACGTTGGCGAGATTTGAGACGTCTTAGTTTCTGGATCGAATACCGCGGCTGTGAGTATCTGGTCGAAGAAGACTTGATTGGACGCAGGGGGCTAGGCGCAGCCGACTTGTTCGCGATAAGATCCTCCTCGTCGTCTACGATGGGCGTGACGATATCTTCATCTTCCCAGTCCTCCCATTCTTCTCGCACCCGTTCGTCTCGGCGTTGCGGAGTTCGCCGCGGGGGCTCTGAGGGTCCTTGCGAAGCCATGATGCTGTCGTGGTGTGGGCTTCAGTATTCTGAGGTGCCTATAGTTTGCTGAAACAAACGATCCTGGATTCACAATAAGAGAGCGATCAAAAACCGAGTCTTTAATAATGAGAAAGATCTGATGTATGAAATCTCGTGACGGAGAATAACCTTTGTCTTCGAAGCCAGTCGAGTAGGAACAATATGATGGTTGTGAATGGTCAAAGAGGGTACTTGGGGGGCAAAAAGAAAAAAGTGGAAAGAGGGAGGAAAGGACCGGAAGGTAAGGTAGAAAGGAGCGCTGGAACGATTGACAATGGTACGGTCCAAGGGAATACTCAGATGTGAGTCGTGAGTAGGCGCACCAGAGACAAGGAAAGAAGGAAACCAGATAACCATCCACCAGGGCTGCTTCTGCTACCATGGAAAATGCGAAACAAGTAGGAAGCAGCACATCAGCGCGGCAGGAGTGAGCAGCATCATTATATGACTAGGGAGATTCACCACAAGGCGACTTTGGATCTTCAAGGGCCATGGCTGGGCTTCACGGTGTTTGGCTGGACACTGCAGTTGCAGTATGAGGTAGACGCCGAGTTGGCCATCGCGAGGATATGATTGGCCGTGGTGCCGCTGACCAGCTCTCGGGCCTGCACAAGCGACCGCGCAGCTGGCCAGTCATTTGGTCGCGGTTGGTGGAGGCCTGTACTCTGTACGGCTCTGCGGCTTTGCAGGAAGTCTGAGGGCCGACAGCGGCCTCGTTTCGCGTGGTCGAATCATTCCCTGACTAGGTGGGTTACAATGCGGCGATACTGCGTTGCTAAAAGTGAGAGTTTAGGAAAGCGCGATGCCTCGCAGTATGGCTCGTGCGCGATTGCCTCGAACACGGTAACACCATGCATTGTCGGTGCGCATTGCTGACGTAATGACTCTTCTGCCCGTAATCCTCTGACGAGTTCAAGAATGGTCTTTGCGATAATTATCAACAGCTTTATTTGATGTGCTATATGGTCAGCGTCTTAGAGGCCCTTGGTTCACATCATGTTCTCCTTACTGGATAACTTTGAGAAATTCTATGGACTTCGCAAACTGTTGGAATAGTGCCCTCCAGGAGATCACCATGAGCACGGTTTACTTCTGGAACCGCTGTCTGTGGATCGAAGCTACAGACACAGTAGTACTATGCTCCGCAACAATAAATGGCCGACGGAACAAAACCCCAGGGGGATTTCATAATACTATCTCCCTCACAAAAACACACGCAGGCGTCG
Source organism: Colletotrichum euphorbiae (assembly GCA_037178605.1). NCBI lineage: Eukaryota > Fungi > Ascomycota > Sordariomycetes > Glomerellales > Glomerellaceae > Colletotrichum > Colletotrichum euphorbiae. The sequence continues at coordinate 64,896 of JAXCEF010000132.1, forward strand.
TAGACTCCGTAAAGACCGATTTATTGATTGAAAGGCCTTGGACTTCTTTCTCGAGTCCCGCGACGGCTCCTAACAGAACGGGCGTGATCGCACCCTGTCTCGCATCCTCTGGTCTCGGACGCATGATGTGCTCGGTGGACCCCCAGATGAAAGACGAGGCCTCAAAGTGATGGGAAGCTTCAATCAGGGACTGTCGAGATGCGAGTGCTAGAATCAACAAGTGGCCCGGGCAGAGATTCCCTGGCTTCGTCGGCAGGATGGAAGCAGCAGCGTGATTCTTTGAGGTTCACTAACTCGAATATTGATACGCAATTCCGAGTCAAGCAAACTAGATCGAGTGTTTTTCTTGGTGGGTGTTTCGGTGCAGAATTTGGGAGAGCTGCAGCAGAAACCACTAGCAGAACTCAGCCTGCCCATACTACCTAATTAGCAGAGAGCCTTGCTACATATCCTGGAAGTTGGTGATATTTGGTCGCACGTCGATAAAAAACCGGCCACATCGGGCAGCCACGCACAGTAGGGAAAAAAGAAAACCGACTGTGTCATTTGTGTTGGCGTGGGGGGGCCGAGACAAAGTCTGGATCGCGCCCGGGTGAACACTCGGGAGGCTGCCGCGCTCCCGGCCGAGTTGTGTATCCCTTGGCCCCTTGCTGCCACATCTTCCGTCCCTGCCTCCGCATCAGCAGATAGGTCAGGTAAGGCAATAATTGCGGGACCATCGACGGCCGAACGCCTCCGTGTCGTCGGCAGTGTCAGGTTAAGATCCGAAAAGTCCACGGGGCCTCACTATTGAGCAGAGAGGCTTAGAGAAATGATTCCCTCCCATGTAGACAATGGATTGCGCTGTTCTTCATTGTCCCCCTTGCCGCCGAGTGACATGTGCAACACTTGGAAAGCTGTCAGGAATGCAGGCTCTGACACGAATCTGAACTTGGAGAAAACGACACGGCGCTCGTACGTGTCAACGGCGCCACAAGCTGTCGAGTCCACAGCTTCGGTATCACGTCTTATCGATCGTTACATACTTCTTCGGACGGCGCGCAAGTAACATGAGAAAAACAGAAGTCCCCGCTGCCATCCCATCTTACGTGCTACCTTAATCTACGAATGCGCGCCAACCAGCTGTGCCCTTATCTCCCGTGGCCTTGGGACCTGTCTTGGCCTTGCCAAATTGGATGGTGAGGAAGAACCCGATGCGTCCGGTCTCAGGTGCTGGCTGGGCAGGCGGACGGCAGCATTCGGGTGGCTGTGCACAAGGGCCTCGCAATCGACGGGAAAGTGGTAAAACTTGCCGTCTGTGAAAGTAGGGCGACACAGAGGAAAGAGAAGAAGAGCGTTAGAGTCGGAGCGTTTGGAATTGTTCGAATCTCTTTGTTCTAATCAACGGCATGGAAGGAAGGCTAGTTGACGTTTTTTTTTTTTTTTTTTGGTATTCCATAATGTTATTCTTGGAAGCGCCGTCTTCGAGAAAAATTCAGCCCAGAATTGAGGAGCGGAGGGCGAGAAGAGGGGTACCTATGTAATCTACTAGGTAATACCGGGAGGATCAAACATGTCAAGAAATACCTTGTTTGGGCAGTGGGAAAGCGCAATTTCGACGTCCAGTCTTGCCTCGTCGTCCTCAGCATCGGGCAAGAACGCCATCACGAGACCTTGTTCGACACGAGACAAAACGGCTGGTGTTCGCAAGCCATTCCGTGTCTTGCGCCTGTGATGAGTAGAAACCTCGCATGTCCTGGACACGCGAATCTCATCCTGCAGGAGACTAATGACAAGAAGCAGGCCAGTGTAATCCGACAGCCACTAGCATCTCAGCTCAGCGTGTGCGACGTCTCCCAGCGCTCCAATGGCAGCTCGTCAATTGAGCCTGAGTCGCTAACGCGCAGCGAAGTGGTGTTGGAGGGGGGAGAAAATCCGCCCGCAATGAGATGGCCTGTCGTTCGTGTCTTGGCCATGGTGTTGTTTTGTTACAGTAGTTCCTTATCTCTGTCACCTCCTTGCCTCGACCAGCGCTATTTTGTGTCGTCAATCAAGCCATCCCTCGGTGTCAGTAGGTACGAATATATCATCTCCTATCTCGTTCTTTGCCTCTCCCTTTGGCATTCGCTGGTCATAATATCGCAGTCAGGTAACCTGAACCTGATCTGCGGCCATTGTTCTCTTGCAGATAAGAAGTTCCCGGGTGATGACATAGCTTCTGTCGCGTTATTCGGATGACCGGTGTCCTCACCCTGGTTTTCGAGAGGGGTGAATGTGAGAGACTTCGGGGCATGAGAGTCTATTCTTTTCGAAGGCTGGCTGTCCAAGTACAAGAGACCTGGAACAAAACAGGAACGCTGCGTCAAAACCATGTGTCCAGTACTTTACGACGACGTGACGCAGTGTAGGGCTCTGATGTAAGTAATTAATGTCAGCGGACCACTATAGTCATCGTGGCTAATAACCAGGAGACCCTCCCGTCCGAAAAAAGATTAGACGCACAAGACGGCGGGACGGGTTTCTCTCTGCGACGAGAAAACCTTACCACAGTGAGGTTGGGCCAGGCACTGCAGTCGAGAGACAAGAGAAGGGGGGGAAGGATCCCTTATTTTAATCGTCTGCCTCTATGTATTGCCCATTCCTTTTTGCAGATGATAATACGAGACTAGGAAACAAACAATCACACAAAAGGCGGGCGTCCTTCTTCCCTTGTAGAGTCGACAAGTTCGCATGTGCAAAAAGTCCTCCCCAGTTCCCTCGTCTGTCCACTGCCAGTCTGGCATCTCATCCATCTCCTCTTCTTTAGGTTCCCAGTCTGTCATTCGGAATTCATAATAATTCCCACCTCAATTGCCCGAGCCAAGTCAAGTGGAGGCTGGCTCACTGACAGTAAACACCCCTTCCCTGGCGCGACGTGTCAGTGACAGCAAGAGGCCAGTTCGCTAGCCATTCCTGCGAACGCCCTTCCATTGGTTGTTCCCTCTGGGCCCCGCAGGTCCAATCGCCTGGAGTTCCAGCAGAAAGACCCCAGCCGGGAGACGACACTCCTCCACTTTCGCCCTCCTCCCTAATTATTTATCCTTTTTTTTTTTCACTCCTTTCGCTGCCGCGTCCCAATCTATCAACGAAGCCGACTGGACAGCGTTCTCGATCTCCTCCCAAGACCACCGTATCCCTTCACAGCTTCAGAGCTAGGCCTTGCCTTTACGTTTTACAGTAGCACCCTTCCTGGTAAAGAGGAGCCGTACAGCCTCACGCGGGCCGCCCAAAGTTTCTCCAGCCAGTGACTGTTTGCACACTACGCAGTACTACTGCAGGACGACACTCAGACGACTCGACTTTCCGCCCTTGCATCGAGGTCATCGGCACCCACGAACCCAAGAGGACCCCCATCCCCGTCCCTTTCTCGGATAAGGAGACCCCCTCAGGTCCCCTACCTACACTAGCGAATCTATCTTCGCCTGTCCATCGCGCCGCGTTGTAACCAGACGGCTAAAGAGCCATCTGGTCACGACCCCCACATCCTTCAAGCTGGATTCATCGCAGTATTTCGCCGCCTCGTCGTCCTTCAGCGATCGCAGGCCAACCCGCTCACATCACCGACGACGTTCCTCTGCTTCCAGTGGCCTTGCTGTCACCGTCGACGGAGCCGACCGTGGCTCTTCTCAATTCCTGGGGGTCCAAGGCCACGGACACGGCCAGCAGCCTGCTCTCGCTCCGATTCCAGGTAAGTTTTTTTTCTTTCCCCGATCCCGTATCTGCTTGGATCTGCATCCTCGGCCCCAAACTGCATTCCACAACCCAGCGTGGCACACCTCCATGCCTTGCCGTATCTTTGTCTTCCAGCCCCAAGTCACCGACATGCCACCAGCGCAAATATGGGTTGGACAACCAAATGATGGGACCCGCTTGCTGACTCCTCGTGTTCTTTGAATGCTGCAGGCACCCCCAATACCGCAGGAATGTCCCTCTCTCGAAGCCCATCTCCTATACCTGGTGGCGGTTGGGCAAGCCCTGGCTTGACCATCAACACCAGCGCTCGATCGAGTCCGACGAGTAAGGGCTTTTCAGCTTCCAACGGGGCATCGATGCCGTGGGAGACCGCCAAAATGAGGTCTGCAGGCATGAACGGATACCCTTCCTTTTCTACACAAAACCAAGGCTTCTTCACAAGACACATGCGCCGCATATCAAGCAGTCTGCCGCGGTTCAACAGTAGCCAGAGTCCGTACGCCGAGAAGGAGAAGCTGGGCAAAAGATCATGGGCGACCCAGAAAGCGCCCTTGGGCGGAAGGATACGAAGCGTTTTTGCGCGCATGGGGAGGAAGATGAAGTTCCGCTTGCTGCTACTATTCATCCTGCTGTTGTCTCTTACGATCTTTTATACGACCCGTACGCCAGGTTAGAGCCCTTCCGAAGGAGTTTCCCGTCATTGCTGACATCTCGATAGCTTTGGTTCACCACTGGCGAAGGACAATGGGTGGCGGCCAGAAGTATGTCATCATTCTGGCAGCAAATGTTGGAGGCGGAGTGATGGAATGGAAGGGTGCTCGCGAGTGGGCCATTGAGAGGGACAGTGTGCGGAACAAGAAGAAGTACGCATATCGATGGGGATACGACCTCGAGATCGTCGACATGAGCACCAAGAAGCGATACGCACATGAATGGCGCGAGAGCTGGGAGAAGGTCGACTTCATCCGTCACGCTTTCCGCAAGTACCCCAAGGCTGAATGGTAAGAAGGCTGCCTGCACAAGGAGGGTCTGAACTAACGATTTGTCGCAGGGTCTGGTGGTTGGATCTCAACACCTACGTCATGGAGCTATCGTATCCCCTGCAGAACCACATTTTCAACGACATCAGCAAGCACGTCTACCGCGACATTAACGAGTACAACCCTCTGAATATCTCGCATCCCTTCACTGATCCCTACCTCGACGAAGAGTCCAGAAGCCCGATCGGTGATGGAAAGTCGGAGTCTGTCAATTTGATATTGTCTCAAGACTGCTCCGGCTTCAACCTCGGGTCTTTCTTCGTGAGACGAAGCGCCTGGGCCGATCGCATGCTCGATATCTGGTGGGATCCCGTCGCCTATGAGCAAAAGCACATGGAGTGGGAGCACAAAGAGCAGGATGCATTGGAGCAGATGTACACAACCCAGCCTTGGATCCGTAAGCACACTGCTTTCCTCCCGCAGCGCATGATCAACAGCTTCCCGCCCGGCGCATGTTCCGAAAATGGAAACGACACACGTATCCATTACGACCAGAAAGACCGCGACTTCGTTGTCAACATGGCCGGCTGCGAATGGGGCCGCGACTGCTGGGGAGAAATGTACAACTACCGCGAGCTCAGCTATTACCTGAACCGCAACCCCTGGGAGCGCTTCAAGGAGGATCTAATAGCTGTCATCTGGTATAAACTTACCGGACAGAAGGTCAAACTTTGAGACTGCTCCTTCCCTCGGACCAGGCCCTGATGAGTGTTCGCATCGTCTCACTGGACCACTTAATAGCGGCTGATCAACAGTGGTTCCCTTCCGACGTCTGCTTATCGATAGGAGAACCTATCTTGTATACCACAGAATACGCATACAAAGCTGAAGTCTCGGAGTAGCGATGTGAAAACGAGACGCACGGAGTAAGATGGTTATATGAACAGGGCGGTATTGAAAAGGAGGGAGTCGAAGACGGAAAGGAGTATCGGTTACGATTTGTGGGACGAATGTACAACATGGTCTTCTTCATTTTTTCCCATGTACCCTTTGTCGTTACACTAGCTGCTGTACGCCAAGCGTGCATTGGCAGAGCAGAGCCTCTTGGACATTTTTCTGGCATCAAGAGCTGACGCCGGCTCTTTGGTTTGTGGCACAGGTAGATTGCATTTCATCGGCGTTAATCAGAACTATTCAATGGTTGTTCACTTGCGGACCGCTGCTCGTCAAGAGGCATTACGAATTGCCGGGCCGTTTATGTCTACAACGCCGCGACATGAAAGAGATGAAATCGGGGCAGCTCAAGGTCTCCATCCTGCTCAAGAGATGCTGAAGGCACAAGAGGTCCACAGCCGGGGGATAGGCTCCGAGCGAGAACGCGTCCTATCTAACTGAAATGGAGGAACGACATGCAAAGACGGCAACTCTAACGCAAATCATTGATGCGGCTGTTCCGACTTCAGGACATCAAAGTTCTTGTCAGGCACCGACTTGACCAGAGACAGCTTCGCGACGGTGGCGATAGACAAGCATTCCCTGCGTCCCCTCCCTCACCACCGAAAGCGATCAACTCCCGGGATCAATAGGGGCCAGTACTGTTAAGTCTATTAATACCCTTCGACATCTCGGGCACCCCTGCTGACACTAGAAACTTCGAAGTGTTTGTTTTCTTTTCGTCCCAAAGAAAATAACAACCTCATCTAACACGTACAGAAATCAGATAAGATTATCGTGCTGAAACTGCAAGCCCTAGAAGGCCGGGGGGGGGGGGGGGGGGAAGGGGGAGGGTTTTCCCTTCGTGAAGCGTGGCGCGTTTCTTCCAGGGTTAGCTACCCTGTCAGACTCACGTGTGAAATGGGACGATCTACCACCTTACCTTGGGTAAGCTCCTCCTCTGCGGAGCAAGCTCTGCAGCTCCGTCGGCGGGATCTCGAATTCAGGGACTTTGTAGCAGCGACCAATGGTTGGGGGAAAGCGGCACGGACGATGCGACGCGATCGGCTCCGCTGCCGGCGTCGGCTGCCGCGGGCGCTTTTTAACCCTGCTTTCTTACCTTGGTTGACCTATTCTTTCTTTGTTGCCGCCTTCCAGAATCCAAAGTGTACGTGGTCGGCGAGCCGTGGCATTTGGCAAAGTCGAGGAGGGGCCGGGTGGAGGAAAGGGGGATGAAAGCCATTGACAATGCCGCTGTAGCGTACACGTGTAGGGCTTTATTATGAGACCGGCAAAACGAACAAATGCAGCCAGGCAATGGTGACGGTAAACCAGCAAACAGCAAAGAAGATCGCGGGCGGCGGAGCAGATGTGGCGGGTCCTGGATGGGTGTTCCGGTTTTCCGCATAGATTGGATCTACGCGCCGACCGTTCGGATGGCAGGGCCCTTTTTTTGTTTTTCCTCTCTCTCTCTCTCTCTCTTTATTTTTCTTTTTTTTTTTTTTCTCGGGGGACGATCTTCGCCTTCCCTGGATCCAGGCACCTCTGGGGAAGAGATACTCGGGATGCCGAGGAAGGGTTTCTTTCTTGGGAGGGGATGGGATGTTTTCGTCCGGGCGAGAGGGACAAACTTTGCGAATCACCTGCATTTTGTGTTTGAATTTCTGGATCCGCGACGGGATATAGATTTCAAGACGGTAGGTACATTAGTTGAGGTGGCAAAGTATGCGGTGCGGTTGTCGGCGCATTCAACGGGATGATCTCCTGCACCCCCATGTTTCGTCCCAATGAATGAAGGCGAAGGAAACGGGCAGGCTGTTGGGATCTTCGGGACCTGGAAGAGTCCTTGTGGCATCGATATTGGAGAAGCCCGTGGGGACAGAGAGAGACATTGAGAGAGAGAGAGAGAGAGAGAGAGAGAGAGAGAGAGAGAGAGAGAGCAAAGGGGCCTTCTTCGGGCATTTCAAACAACCCCTGCCGTATCAGCTTCATCAATCGGCGCCCGAAAATGGCATTGGCTCGAATCCGGTTCGTTGGCTGGCTGGTCAGCTTTCCAGGGGAAGGTACGAGGCTGAGCTGCCAATACCAAGACCAAATAATTACTCCGTACAGGCATTCCGCGCGGTATTCTTCCAGGTTGAGAATACCTAGTTTCAGAACTTCAGCTAGAGGCCGAGTAGTCGGACGAGAGGTGACGTCCCGTCCAGACTCGACCATTGTTCCATAGGCATGGACAGGATGCTCGTACGAAACCTCATAAAGTTGAGTCTGTGTGAGTGTTTCCTATGCTCCTTTTTTCCAAAGGCCCGAGGTGGTATAATAGCGAGTCTATGCTTGTACGCCTATGTGTGAGGGGTGTCAAGAACTTGACCGTGCGCAGTTGTGTGTGTGTGAGCGGTTGGTTGGGCAAATGTTTCAATTCAGCCCGGTCCTTCTCCCCCAAAGTTCGATCTGCCTCATCCATCTCCCTTTCTGGACCACATAGTATCGCTGAATGTGGCAGGAGTTCAGAAATGTTTCACAAGCCCGCCTTCGAAGGGAACTCTAGAATGCTATCGGATCCTAATGCGGCAGGCGCTTCCAGGGGCTGCGTCAACCGGAGACGGACAGACTAAGATAGCGCGGCGTGACATTTTCGGGGGGGGGGGGTTCCCTTGCTCCCTCTTCTTGCTTCTTGTCAGGGGAAAACATGCGTTAGTCGAGGGAGTGACAGTCAAGGGCGGGCTGCCGAAGCTGCGAGACATTTATAGTCAGGCGCAAGTATCTTTTGCCGCCGGTTATAGTAGAGGAGGGACTTATCTCGGTCCCTGATGTTCCTCCTGTCAGGGACATGCAACCTGCAAGATTGGAGCGAGCGTGCCGCCTTTGAAGAGCCCCCAGAGCCACCAACGAACTGAAGACAATGAGGTGAAAGACAGGGCACTGGATGCGGAGTGACATGCCCTGGGCCCTGCGCCCTGGGCTGAGGTGCTGCCTTGATGACAAGAGCCGCCGCCGCTAGGACGAGTGGATGCCGCGTGCTCCAGAAGCGACGGACCCGCTGCGGCGGGAGAGCTGCGATTGGACGCCAGCCCGCCCGCCCCTGGCATGGCCCGTGTTTCGAAACGGGCGAGTCCCAGAGCAACGACTTGTCCAACCTGGCACTGACATTCAAACGTCTTGCCATCCAAGTGTCTCTTGTTCACCCTATCAGTATTGCTCCATTCGACCTCGGCTTTTTTTGGCCGTCCACCCTTTCTCCCCGGTTTTTCCTGTTCTTGTTTCCTTTTCGTCCAAACTGGGGCAGAAGCAGGGGCCTTGAAGATCTTTGCCCCTCTGTTCCCGTTGGGACACCTTATACTACCTCACATAGGTACATACAAACATGACCAAACAAGGCTCCAAAAAGTACGCACAAACCCACCCCAAACTTGTCGACAGAAAACGCACATGGGATGCTCTTGGATCTCGTCTCAGAATCAGAGAAAAGTCGCGTTATGTCGCAACCAATCTTTTGCCTTCTCGGCAACAGTCCACGTTTGCCCACGTCCATCGGCCACCGAGGCAAACTGGAGCACGCCTATCATCCCATCTTTTGCCCCCGTTCACGTACAGGATTCCCCTCGTGAAAAGCTACCCAGGCTTGCCGGGTAAACATATCGAGAAAGGCCCTGTCGTTCGCCGAATCACGAACAACACCATGGCGTCCAATCCTCTGATCCTCCACAGCAAATTCCCCCCCCGCATACACATGCGCACGCAACGTATCTGTCTGGATCCCCATCAAGGAGCAGGGGCTCAGGAGTTGGGCAGAAACTTGGCAAGCGACATACTTACAGAAGAAAAAGTCTCACCACTGTCCCCAGATAGGGTTCATGTCTTTGTGTATGTGTGTTGTGCTGTGTACGTGTACGTGTACATGACCCGTGGACAGGTCAGATTGAACGGACGACGTTGGTTTCCGAGTCCTTTCTCTCCCCCGGTTTTTCCAGTCCAAGTCCTGTACTCTGCGGGCCTCGCAAGGTCCATAGTCAGAGTCATCCACAAACCTAACGCAAAGAATGTTTCCCAAGACTTGTCCGATGGCCAGGTCTCTCTTGGCCCAGGCCCCGTGTCCCTCCCTCCCGGCCCCCTACAATTCGAAGAAGCTGTATTTAGCTGGCTACATTCCCCCATGTGGTTGAAGCTCATGATCTCTCGTGCATCAGCTGCTTGGTGTTCGACGACGCAAAGGGTCCTCCTCAGCCTTCTCTTTCTCTTCAACCTTCCTTCCTCTTACACACCCTCGGTGGTGCTTCAATTCTTGCCCTCTCACAATTCCATCCAGCCCCCCCTCCCCAAGAGGCATAGCCGTTTCAATCCTTTTGGCGGAAGTCATCGTCAGAACAGTGTCATTCCTTCAGAACACTCCATACACCTATCCCCATCTCGGGATCTCACCAAGCCGGTCCAGATTCACTTCCTATTGACTAGGTACATCGCCAAGCAGCAACTTGAGTGTCGTTCTCATCTCACCACCCGTTCGCTAGTCGACGTAAGAGTTGAGATAAGCCAAGAACATCATCACAGCCACCGCATTGTGTGCTTTGGTTTCCATTCCTTCAGACATAAAAAGACAAGACGAGAAGGCCTAGCTCCGTTTCTGTGAACCAACCTCACTGTCAAGCAGCAATCCCTTTGGGTTCCCCCACGAGAATCCAGAACAAGACGACGGTCTGAAAGGCCCACGAGAGACTTCCTCACTTTCCTGGCACCAACCACCCTCGTCATTGTCAGCTCATTCGAGTTGCAAAACATTCTCTCTCCTTCTTAACTTGACCTTTTTGACTCTCACTTCTCCCCCTTTGATCCATACTTTTTTCAGACACACTGCCCGTCTTGGTGGCCTCTTCTCGACCCTTCCGTACCCTATCCTGGTCGACGGAAACACAAATCATTCTTTCTCTATTTCTCTCCCACACCTAAGAGTCTACTCTCGATAATACTCAGACACACAAGATCGCGATGCCTTCGCAAAAGATCCAGTGTGTCTTGGGCGCCGCTGCCCTCCTGTGCTCCGGGCTGGCCCAGGCACAGAAGTACGTCCTCCACGACAACTTCGACCAGTCCAACTTCTTCCACGAGTTCAGCTTCTTCGACCAGGCCGACCCCACGAGGGGCTCGCAGACGTACACCAGCGCGCGGACGGCAAACGACAAGGGCCTCGCCGGCTTCGCGCAAAACGGCATCTACCTGGGCGTCGACGCCAAGACCAACGGCCAGGGTCGCCAGTCGGTGCGCGTGACGTCGAACAAGGCCTACGACTCTGGCCTCTTCGTCGCCGACATCGCGCACATGCCGACGAGCAGCTGCGGAGTGTGGCCCGCTTTCTGGATGTTCGGTCCCAACTGGTGAGTTTCCCCAGAAGATGGAAAATACCAACAGGGCACGAAAAGAAAGATAAAAAATAAAAAAAGGAAACGAAAGATGCTAACCTCCAGGAAAGGCCCAACTCGGGTGAGATCGACATCATCGAGGGCGTCAACACCCAAGAGTCCAACGCCGTGACGCTGCACACGGGCCCCGGCTGCACCGTGAACAACGACGGCACCCTCGCCTCCACGACCCTCAAGGAGAAGGACTGCAATGCCGGCTCCGCGGGCACGGGCTGCGGCCAGCAGACGGCGAGCAACCAGAACTACGGCGACGGCTTCAACGCCATCGGCGGCGGCGTCTACGCCCTCGACTTCAACGCCCAAGCCATCTCCGTCTGGTTCTTCCCCCGCTCCGCCGTCCCCGCCGACGTCGCCTCCGGCAAGCCCGATCCGGCCTCCTGGGGCCAGCCGCTCGCCAAGTTCAACGGCGGCTCCGGCTGCGACATACCCTCGCACTTCAAGCAGCAGAACGTCGTCTTCAACACGGCGCTGTGCGGCGACTGGGCCGGAAAGGTCTGGAGCCAGAATGCCGAGTGCGCCGCGCTCGCGCCCACCTGCTCCGACTACGTCGCTGCCAACCCGCAGGCCTTCACCGAGGCGTACTGGCTCATCAACTCTGTCAAGGTGTACCAGGCTCAGTAAAAAAAGGAAACCGAAAAAAAATGGCGCAAAGTTCAATGACGATACCCTTTTCTTTTTTGTGGTTGGGGGGCAAGGAATTTATCTTTCCTTTCTATAGATATGACTGCAAAGATCTGGGATCCGGGACGATAGACACACACACACACGCAAGACTCACGATCCAGAAGGCGTTGGCGGCTTGGGTTTCCTTTTCTTTGACGGCCAAGGGCTTTTCTTTTTTACGACATTTACGACATTTTTGGGCTTCGACTCTTTTTTTTTTTTTTTTTTGGAAGCTTTTCTCTGTTGGACCTTTGATATTTACTGGTAGATTCTTCTTTTGAAAGAAGAAGAAGGCATGACGGAACGAATGTGGCGTTTTGAGGAAAGAACGGTTTCATCTCATGATCAAAGCTGGATCAGGGGTTTGGGATTTCTCTTTTTTGGGGCTTGTGGATAGACCCTGATTTTGGACCATGATCTCATTTACTTAGATAACATGTTATTTGGCCCCCCCCCCCGGGACTCGAACCATGTTGTTTCAGTTTGTTTGCTCTCGCGGAGTCGATATGACAGGGACGTACGTCTTACTATGAGAAACGACATTGTCATATTTATGTACCATGGAAGCTGCTTGTGAAAAGCAGGCTCATGCTGCACTTTCATGTCATCCGTGAGACGTGCGCGTCTCCCTCATCCTTATCCCCATAGTCATCATGGGAGGAATGTTTCAGATATCGGCGTTACTGATTGGAATGGCCCTGTGCTGTTGATCGATATGACTCCCGAAAGTCTTGGGGGCAAGAGGCTTTTTCCTTGCCTCTCCTCGTCACTCCAACACCCATCTTCGTTTCAGTAGCGACGAGAGCAGAGGCAGGCTTCTCGTAATCACCGTCTTCCCTCTCGCGAGATTCGCACAATGGGCGTTGAATGTAACATGTCGATGCCTCCTCATGCGATTTCTCACATGCGGTGGATCCAGCACAATCTTAGTTTGGGAAGCTATGGTCGTTGGTGCAAAGGCTTTGATCGTCTTTCGTAATGCCCGAAGACCAGTTGCTCCCGAGCTCGAGTGTTGCCAAGTTCGATTGAGACGATGACTGCCGGCATCGACTCAGTGACGGACTGCCTCGGCAGAAGACTACTAGCAGATCTCAATCGAGACAAACGGAGGTCGTTTCGCCAAGTAAGGTGTGGATGCAGATCAAACTAGACCGCTGGGCGAGTCAGGACGAACACCTGTCAAGCATCAGAGAAGAAGTCGCTCCCTCGTTATCGCAAAATTCAAACACGTGAGAGGCCAAACCCCCCTCCCGTGCGCAGATTTCTTCTTCTCGAAATGAAGGGGTCCGATTTCCGCGGGCGAACTCCTCTTGAATCAGCGTATGAACGGGGTATGTGTCCTGTCATTCGGAACAGGATTCACTTGACGTCCCGAGATGAGATGTCGTCCAACCTTGAGCGTCAGCAGCCACTTAAGAAACCACCGGTTCTGTTATACCTGCAGGGAACCGGGGCTTCTGGAAGTGGGTGCCGAAACTGGGTTGGTTCGCCGGGAGGATGTGCGTCCGATCTCTGGTGCGGGTCGCATGAGTTGAGTGGCAGAGCCAAGCAGACGAAACACGCTCATCCGCTGCCGTCTGGATGGGCGGGCGCGACCACGAAATTCATGGCATCCGGATGGGAAATGCAAGGGCGCGCAACAGCACCGTCGATCTTTGAGCCTGAATCAAGCCGGCCATGGGGGGACATGAGAGAGAAAAGGATAACCTGGGGCCAATCTCAGCATTAACACCTCCGGAAGAGGGGTCACCATGAGTCGCTCTTCGGTCGGTCGGTCGTCTGCCGTCTCTGTTCGCGGATCTCATCATCCGAAGAGAAATAATATGTGGAAAGGAGTCGATGTTGAGCGGCAAGAAGCAGGCCCAGGGGACAGGAGTTGGCCAAGACGGGAGCGACTCCGGGATTGAACTTGGCGGGCAGAAAAGGAGCAAGTTCTAGACGTCGTGGTGAAGATGCTCCTCAACCCCGTTTATTTCTCCGTCGCGCAACCGGGGTTGACAGCAGAGCCCCACTAGCTTAAGACATGCAGCTAAAAGCCCCCGTCCCGATCAGGCTTAGCTGTCAAGGGTATGAGGCAGATCCACCATGATCTTCGACAGACTTCAAACTCGCAACGGGCACACCTACCAAACCTCGAGCCTCAGTCTCTGTGTCAGCAGCCGAGGCGGCGGCCACGAGAGTCTACCATTGGATGTCGACCCGCTCGATGGAACAATCTGCTTCGCTCGTCGATCTGATGCTTAGCCAAAGAAGCTTGTCTTCTCGCGTCGAGTTGACCAGGGACCTACCCCGGCGTCGATGGGCTCTTGGGAACTGTGGTGCACCTGAACCAGCCCACATGTTGCATCTGGGCTCGGATGAGACGCCGATGGGCGGTCGTATTACTGCTATCTTCTCTTTCGGACGACTCAAGATCCAGAGCGCGTACGGGGGGTATTTGTCGCGGAAACCTGAGATGAGGGTTCTACCAGGCGGGCGACTAGGTCGCTAATGCCATAATGGAACAGAGCGACAGAGGGAGGCCGCGGCGTCTATAGAAAGGAAGAGTGAGAGATGTATAGCTTTAGTATAGCATATTCTAGTATAAGATCCTCCTGCTCGCCCTGACTACTTCTTATCTCTCCCTCCTCATCATCAGCATCATCCCATCCCATCTTCATAATCATCCCTCTCTACTTTCGCTCTTAACAGTAGTGCTTTACTATCTATTCTTCGCCGGTCGACAGCTTAACTATAAATATTATAACTTCTTCAAACTTTTCGTCAACACACTGATAACACTACCCACGACAAAATGTACTTCTCCAAGATCGCCGTTCTCTTCGCCCTCACCGCCACCGGCTTGTCCGCCCCTATCGACGTCGACAAGCGTCAGACTAAGCTTCTATCTGTCCAGGACTACTCTGAGTTCCAGGTTTCTGACGGTACTGGTGGTAACGCTCTCCGCGAGGTTGCTCAGAAGTTCCCCGTATGTCTACGACGACCCTCCTTTATCCCTTTCTAGCCACTAACGCCACACAGATCGACAAAATGAAAGCCAACCTCGCCAGCGTTAGCAAGGACGATCTTGCTATTCTCAAGTCTGCCCGTGTTGCTGCCGAGGGTGCCGAGACGAAAGCTGGTGGCTTCAACGACGCTATCGCCAAGGCCTCTGGCGGTGACGCTGCTGCCCTGAAGGTCGGCAAGATCAAGAACAAGGTCCTGAAGCTCCAGCTCGAGGTTCTCGCCCTGCAAGTCCAGCAGGCCCAGGGTGCCAATAACCAGGCCAAGATCGATGCCGAGCAGAAGAAGCTCGACAACAACGTCAAGAAAGACACTGCCTCCAAGGGCAAGGCTAGCCAGGCCGTTTCTTTCAAGGCCACTTCGGCTCCTGCCGGAGGTAAGAAGGGAAAGAACTGAACCTTCTTGCCAAGCGACGCGCAGTCGTCAGGGAGGCAAGAGACACGGCGTTAATCTTTTCATGGCTGTGTTGGTGGGTGAATCTGGGTCATGAAACAACGGCGAAAGGGGTTTGCGCGCTTGGGAGTAAAAATTTCTGATTTAATTCGTGGGACCTGGTAATTCGGCTGAAGTTGGGAAGATTGGACGAGGAGAAATAAAACCTTTGGTGGGGAAGCACTTGCTCTGCCTCACTTGGCTCGTTTGCGGCCGCCGATGCGCCGCACTGTGTAGCTATCATCGTATATACAAACGCCACACTATCCTGATGGTTCTACAATAGGGTCCCTGAATGTTTGTAACAGTTGGACATCTCCAATGCCCCAGGATTTACCTGATTGAGCTACCTAATTAAGTATTAATAATTTTTGATATCTTACCCTGGCTAACCCTTGAACGCTAGCAGGGGCAAAGTCGCCTGCCAACAAACAATTAGGGGATGGTTTGTACGCACTGTGGTCAGGCTGCTACTACCCCGAACCTTACCTCACTTCATCCTTTCTTCCTCTTACACTTTCCACCTCATCATCACCACTAGCAACATTCGAGACTGACCAAAATTCGCTATTGGCAACGCACACTAATCTCAAAGCTGTCCCATCGCTCAACACTGATTACGTCGTATGATTAGCTCCATCAAGTGTCAAAAAAAAAAAAAAAAAACCCGGGGTGCATCCGGTGGCAACTTCCGCCATAATGTCGACGCCGTCGAATTACATCTCTCTGGGGTGCTTGGTCATCAAGAAAGAAGACTCTCTCCTCGAGGACGACACTTGGGCAGCACTCCAGACAAGATACGGAAGCTGGTCGCACGTCCGTCCAATAGACCCAGTCGCTGATATTAGCAGTACACAACCAGCCACTTTCGATGCGATTGACGACGCCCTTCTGAGATCTCCGCCATTCAAACACTTCAAGAACCTCACAGCCGCAAGATGGATTCTCCTGGAAGTACTTTTCAAACCGGACGTCTGTGTTCTCAGAGTCCATGGGCTTCCCGATGACGTTGACAGGCGTCTTGTTGACCGAGACAAAACGAAGCTCAGAAACGCGCGGGGACTGCTCTTCAATCTCCTCGACTTCGCACCGGAAATTTGGGAAGGAACTCCAAGTCCTGTACCCCCTCCACCTGATCATCGTTCTTCGGAGGGACTGGATACCGAGGATGAATCGCTCTCGCTTTTGCAGATCTTCAACCGTATGCCATCACCAGATCCTGACCCAAGCACAATCGCGAGCCTCGGTGATCGAGAGGCTGCATACGCTGTCCAAGCAAGCGAGATTGCCGGCTTGAATACAAAACTCCACGAATATCAACGTCGATCAGCAGCTCTCATGATCCAGCGAGAAAGCGAGCCTGGTCACGTCTTGGATCCTCGCCTGCTCAAGGGGGTAGACCAGAATGGTGCCAATTTCTATTTCGACACAAGCTCCGGCATACTTCTTAAGGATCCTCGTTTCTATGAAGGCGTCAGAGGCGGTATCCTTGCCGAACAAATGGGCGCTGGCAAAACCCTGATCTGTTTGGCCGTGATCCTAGCTACACGACACTCGGCGACTGCGACGCCTGAGATCTACCGTGGAAGCGACATACCCGTCAGAAAGTGCATTGGCACCTTAGCAGATATGGCAGCTGCTAGTATCACCAGAAAGGGGGCTCCCTGGAAAACATACTTCAATGCCTATGGAACGACAGAGGATCTGGACTTTTCACGCTGCCTGAATGCAATCCAAGAGAATCCCGGCTTTTACCATGTTCCTGCCCCTGAGCCGAAGCGTGCGATCCGAGGCCTCAAGGCATATAAGAAACCGCCCGTTAAGATTTGGCACAGTCACGCATCGCTGGTGGTCATACCGAATAATTTGATGAAGCAATGGGAGCAAGAGATCACCAAACACACGGCAGCGAAAACAGACCCAGCTCGCCTTAAGGTCCTCACTCTGACTAGCGCGAAGGGTGACATACCATCTGCGCCTGAGCTGGCGACTTACGATATTGTGCTTATTTCTCAGACTCGATTGAGCAACACTTACAGACAGACCTTGATGCACGGGTGTCCACTCTCCCAAATACACTTCAAGCGCTGCATCGTGGATGAAGGGCACAGGTTGGGCTCTGCCAGAATATCAAGCAAGACTGACCTGCTTTTGGCGTTGGACACGATGCATATTGCCGCTCGTTGGATTGTTACAGGTACTCCTTCGCCAGGTTTGTATGGTGTGGATCGGAAGCATCGAGAGAACGACTCCTCTAGTAACAACAACGGCACGGAAGACAGTAAGTTCTCGGCGGAAACAGAGCGACAGGATCTTGCGAAAATTGGGGCTCTAGCATCGCTATATTTAAATGCGCGGCCTTGGTCGAATTCGTCTTTGGAGGTTGAGGATACAGTGGCGGACTGGTCCGTTTACGTGATGCAACCGAAACACACGTCAAGAAGCAGTGGTCGAAAGGGAGTCCTACGGGCGACACTGAATTCGCTTCTGATCAGGCATCAACTTTCTGAGCTCAACAGTCATCTTCCAGCCGTGAAAGAGAACATGGTCGTTTTGGAGGGTTCATACCAAGACAAGCTATCCCTCAACGTCTTCTCAATGATGATAATCTTCAACGCCATTCAGTCCCAAAGAACCGATATGGACTACTTCTTCCATCCGCGGCAAAGAAAGGCGCTTCTTCAGCTGCTGCATAACCTGAAGCAAGCCAGCTTCTTCGGTGGCTCCTTCTTCTCGCCCGAGGACCTCAAGAAGTCCCTGGACACTGCGGAAGAGTTCTTGAAGGAAAAAAAGGTACTCATCAGTCAAGACGACGAGAATTTGCTGAAAAAGGCAATGGGTGTTGCTCGAATCGCGCTCGAAGACAAGCTGAAGCGCCTCAGCAATCAGTTCAACGAGATCCCTGTCTTTGCTCAAGACTTTTTACCGAACGGCGCCGCTGCAGCGTGGTCTTTGGACGAAAAGAACGACAATCCAACCTGCACCGACGCAACCATGCTCAGAGCTGTACAAAAGTTGATACGCTCTTCACTTGGGAACGCAACGAAGTTGAACAGCTTACTCAACGGCCAGTTATTCGAGGAGGGCCACCAGCAGATGGCGGAGCAAGTCCAGTCCAGTGCCCAAAACACAGAGTCTGAGAGAAGACATGCAAAGATCCCAAGTGTCCTCGCTGGAAATACCAAACTTGGCGGCGACAGGGTCCCTAGAAGTCTGCGTGCGAATGCCTTTCAAATGCTTGAAGCACCCGCTGAGCGACAGGAGCCACCTGAAGACCTTCAGAAGGCACGCCTTGTCTCCACCGTCTCAGCTAAGCTGTCCTACTTGATCGATGCGGTCACGGAGCATCAGGCGGAGGAGAAGATCATAATTTTCTATGAAAACGAGAACGTGGCATGGTATTTGGCGAGCATGTTAGACGTAACCCAGGTGCCGCACCTGATTTATGCTAAATCTCTGTCATACGACCGCAAGATGCAATACGTCAATACCTTCAATCACGACGACAAGTTCCGGTTAGTGAAGTCTCCTAAGTTCTAACTATTGAAGCTGACTAGTGAGAAAAGCGTGATTCTCATGGATCTGTCCCAGGCAGCTGTTGGCCTCGACATGCGCGCCGCCTCCAGGATCTACTTCATCAACCCTGTGCTGAATCCCCAGATACAAGAACAAGCAGTAGGTCGAGCGCGGCGCATCAGTCAGCATAAGCCCGTCACAGTCGAGACTCTCGTGCTGCGAGGAAGCATCGAGGAGGTCATTGTCGAGCGGAAGAAGAGCATGTCCCAGATCGAGCATTGGAAATGCAAATCGTTACTGGACGATCGCCCGATCTACAACTGGATCTTGAACGCGGCTTTCATCCCATTACCGAAAGATCAGTCCGAGGAGTTGTCCCAGGCTGTTCCACTCAAACATCCGCAGCCCATTTTCGGTAGCGGTTTCGGTCGAGAACACCACCCAGACCAGGACCTAATCATGGGCGACCTAAGCCCTACTTCACTCGCTAAGAAACAGCAGTCCTCGAGTAACAAGCTTCCCGGCGGTCCCGGCGGTCTCAAGCGTCGCAAGCGTCCGCGCAGTCCCGAATCGAAGGAAACTTGGGAACCAACGGGCTCTACTCATCACCCAGCACGCAGAGTGCGGATGCGCTTTCCTGAAGCTGGTGTTACTGCGCATACTGGTGAAACGGCAATCGGAGGCACGACGAGCAATGATGTCGCCGAGGAGGCGTCAGCTCGAACTGATGGCCATGTGCGATTTGTAGGTTCGTAGCATCCTTAGCGGTGTTGTGGAAGAAGGGGTTACTCCGTGTTCGTCAACAAGGGCGTTGTCTAATGATATGAGCGAGGTGTGGTTTGGGCATGATCATGAATTAGCTGGCGGTTGGATGAGTTGATGTGTGCTATGAGGGCATCTACCTCGTAAATAACCATAGACTCTGGATTTCGCTCGCTCGGTGTATACTATGCAGGGGACAAAACACGTACGTGTCTACCCGGAACTCAATTTGAAGATAGACGCATTCCTCGGTGCGCTGGTTGCCACAGGAATATCGAGATTGCAGGAGACTACGTTGTTGTTGCTGCAGGTGGAGCCAAGCAAGCGAAGAGTCCGAGTACTGTACTGTCTTGCGCTATTTATAGTCGACACCAGACCGAGTCTTACAGAAACGGACAGAGGCTAACGCTCGTCGCTGACTGCAAAGTCTGAGATGATGACGGGACTATGTAAGTTGATGACAGCGGAACCCATTCCTTAGCGGCGGCCGGGTCGTCTGACGAACTGGGAAGGACCGACTAATTATCGGTCTTTATCCAAGGAAGGTTGGAAGTTGGTGCACGGAGGCTTTGGAAACCGACGAAGGTCGCGCACTGCCCTCGCCGGATTAATTACAAGATGAAGAAGTCCTGAACCACTGGCGACCCCCCAGAGGCGGAGACAGACTCGTCCGCCATGGAGATCCTTGAAGCACCGAGGTTGAAGTTGGGTCAAAGAATAGAACAGATGGGTGAACAAGGCAAGGCAGTGTGGGAATGGGGTTCTTGGACTCTCCGCCGAGACGGCGGCGGCACGCCGTTCAGGACGCTTGAGGCGCGTCTGAGTCTCTATATGGGAACCGAGATACCCGGCTAACGGGGCGATACTGTGATGCTGACGGACCACACGCGAGATGGAGCCATTTTTTGAGGAGTGATTCAGTTTTCGGCAAGAGGCGATGATGCAATGTGGAGATCCGGCAACAGTGGAGGTCCCATTGCCCCAGAAACTAAGGTGGATATCGAGAGAGACAGAGAAAGAGAGGCTGGGAATCTGACGACAGAATTCTCGGGCCAGCCGAGGGCCCTTTTTTTTTCTTTTTGTGGGGGGGGGCACATCTCCACTCGGGAAGAAGGAAAGAAGGCGCCTTCAATGACGCCTGCCGGTGTATCTGTAACTGTCCTGTCTCTGAGCTGAGAGACGGGAGGCGTTTGTCCGGGCCATCCGTCCAAGTTTCCCGGGTCCTTTCAATTTTTGAGCCCAGCAACAACACCACCACCTAAACTTGCGTCATAGTCGCCGCAATTGACGCATAAGCTGCACAGCCAGAAACAAACTCGAGTGTAGTAGACCACATCCCCCCCTCCCCATCGCAAAAAGAGAGCAACATGAAGCTCTTGTCGATGAACACACGGTCCACTTTTGCCGCTCGAAAGTCTAGAGGTTGGGTGTTTGGCTGCTGGAGGACGCTAAAGTTGGGACTAGTAGGGCAGGAAGCAGCAGGGTCGCCCGTAGAAACAGAACCTCGCCAGAGCAGCGATTAGCCCGAACGAGTTACCTTGCTCCGATCTTTCGGGATTATGTATCCCAACCAGCTTCTATCTGCATGCCTTCTCTCTCTCGGGCGTATATGGGACGACCCGAGGAGATTGCACCACCCTCAGCGCCTGCTGAGCCATCACGGCGGACCCAAGCTTTGTTCCTTTTTTTTTTTTAATTTTTTTTTAATATCTGCCAAATGACCTGGACGATGGGTTACTGCGAAGACGGGAATCAAGCAAGAAGCGGATGCGAGGCAAACCTCCCAAGATTGACGATGCGGCTCTGATGCGACCCCAGCACGCGCTACATCATCGGGGTCAGTCGCTCCCCGCCAAGGCAGTATTAATAAAGCAAAGGCCCATCTGATGCTGCAGCTCGAGGGGATCCAGCCCCGTCTGTGTCATGGAACGGAACCGCAAAGCTCAATAAGCCCGACATGGCTAGCTGCAGCACACCCTCAAGTCGGATGTGCTTGACGCTGCAGGGCGGAACGGGAGCCCCCAAGCTCTCGTCGATATGCTCCAAGGTCATCACATTTGTGGGCTCAAGGTCCGGACGAGGAGCTTGGAAAAAAAAAAAAAAGATGAGACCAGACGATGGACGAGCGAGGGTCCAGGAGTGGTCCCTACTTACCCGAGACGACAGACTACCAACGCGCAACCACATGGCCATCACCTCTTGAGGACGGCGTGCTTCACGTGAAGGGCGACCTGCGCAGCGCTGCATGGGGTGTGTTCTTTGAGTGACCGAAGCTCGAAATTACTGGATGTTGATGCGGTTCATCGCAACCCCGCGAAACGGGGACAGGGAATAATGGCATATATGCCTTGGCCACCTCTTAACAGCTTATTGGCTTCAGCATTCGGGAGTCGTCGACGTTCGTATGCCGCTCCGCTACTCAAGGAATGGCCTGGCTCTCCAGAAACGTCGTCAGCCCTAACCTCCTTTTTTTCCCTTTTTTTTTTTTTTTGGCCCAGCAGCGATGCTGTCTAGCTGAAAGTGTGGGTAGCGCCATTGTATGGGTAGCCTGCGACACATCGATGATTTGATGGAGGCGCGACGGGGTAGACGAGGGGAAGCAGGCGGTTAGAATGCCCGCATTCCAATCATTCATGCCGACTAACATTTCGCGTTTCTCCGCTTGCTTCGGGAAGGAGAGAGGGGGAAAAACGTTATGGGACAGGCTAGGTCCAGTTTAGGCTGGGGGCGAGCGCCGACACATGGACGTGTCTAAACGCTTCGACGACTTGACGTTTATTTCGAGCCGCTGGGTTGGAGGTTATCCCATGCCGCCGGCTGTCCAGATATAATCCGCCCTGCGCATGAATTTGTGCAATCTTGGTCATGTCGTAGCCAAGTCGTAGCTCATTTCTCCTCTGTTTTCTCGCATCCTTCCCCATTTTGTCAGCTCTTCTTACTCGTTCCTTGATTTCGGTCAATGGGTCCGGGTCTGAGCTTTCACTGTTCCTGACCCCTTTTTCCAGCTCAGCTGTCCCTGCTTGGTGATGCCTTCAGCTGGGTTCGGGCGGGTCGGCAACTGAATCGAAAACCCACCACCCCGGGCAACAACGGCAACTAGCCAAGCTCCCCACGTTGGATACATCAAGATTACGACACAACGACCTCATGAAGAAACGAATGTTGCAGGCATTCTCTAGCGACAACAAAAAGGGGTTACCTCCCCAGACAGTTCGCGCTTGAAGTCTCGGCTGGAGTTGGTGCGACCGAAGCGGAAAAAGAGTGAAAGAGGAAGAGTCGGTCAGCGCCGCAGCAAGCGGACTTCGCTCAATTTCAAAAAAGACGCGGAACCACATCGGCAAGAAACGAGCTTCTGAGATATCGTTACCGGCGACGATCCTGCCCGCAACAGAAAACCCAAAAAGATGATCAGCGGACGGCAGTACTACGAGATCCCACCCGCTCGTGGTGGTGGTGGTGGTGCGGCGGGCAACGCGGTCAACGGTCACGGCGTCCATCGATTCGACCCGACCTTCGGTCACGGCTACGGCCACGGTTGTTACAGTCGCGGCAGCCAAGGTGGTGGTGGCTACCACTATTACGATCGCAACCACGGGACCCCAGCTCGCTATGAGGAGGAGGACGACATTAAGCCCGCCCGGGCGGCTTCCGCCGCGAGGCAGTCCCTCTCGGCGCTGGACGAGAAGCTTGCCAACGAGATCCGTCACGGCGTCTACGCACACGTCTTTCTCGATGTCAAAAATAGCAACAGATCAGAAGTCTTGTAAGTCCTCCCCCCGCCCTGCCCCTGTCGGCCGCGTCCTGCCATCATATCCATTTCCGCCTCAGCTTCTATTGGTTACTGGCTTCCCCTGCTTCTTCTATCGATCCGGTCGTCCACCTTTGACGTTGAATTCGTTATCGCGCGCGGCGTAAAATCTTTTTTTTTTCGTCTTTCTTTTGCACCCGTTTTGCCGGGCTTTTGCTCGCATGTACACTTCACTCTGCATGGCAAACAATCGTTTCTCGTGTTCTGCATGTTCGGACGTATTCTGCTGCGCCTTTCGCAGCCTGTCCTGAGTCTCCTGACTTTGAGGATGGTTTCATCTGTTCAAGTTGGGACGGGATTGTTTGGGCTTCAGGTTCATCCCATTTCCCCACTCTTTCGTCACCCGACCCCTGCACCCACGATATTTGCTTTTTTTTTTTTGCCGCTGCCCACTCTATTGGAAAAGGTCTCGATGACGACTTTGGTAACAAGTCCGATCAATGTCGCGTCGTTGAATTCCCGAAAGAGTCGGATGTAGGGCGGCGCAGCTCCACGCCTCATTTTATCGGCGCTCGAAGTTTCCAAGCGGATGTGGAGCTGGGCCCCCGAGGAGCTGTTGGTTTGAATGGAAATTTGCTTTTCCTTTATTTATTTATTTTGATTTTTTTCTTTACTTTTTTTCCTTTGGCTTGGGACTCTGGGCTTGCAGCTCCCAAGACCGAGCAAGTTCAACGAACCAAATAAGCCCGGGGCGCTTCCTTCAATCTCCAGCCAGCCAGCTCCGAGCCTGCTTCTCTTCCTGAGATTACGTGCCCACGAGATCCTCTGGCCTAGTCTGGGGCCAAGTCGTCCGTCATCGACCTGTCACTTCTATGATGGGAATGTATCCCCCCAACATGGATGCAGCTCTGGTTTCCCCGAGTTCTCTTCCATGTTTCTAGCCCCCCTTGCCGTAGTGTCAACAGCGAGATCCCCCTTGCTCTTTCGTCTCCAACTCCAACCCCAAGTTGGGCAGACCCATGATCGAATCCTGTCCACCAATCCTTGCGTATGCCGCAGATCGCCTACCCTCCCCAATTGAAGCGGCCGCTCTAAATCACTCACGCACACTCCTCAGGGAGGACAACCCGGAGGACCGTTTCTCGGAGAACGATAAGCAAAACAGGGATCTCTGGAGCTTCCTAATTTCCACCAGGAACAGTGGCGCGAATCCCTCCCAGTTGCAGGCCAGGCACAAGATTCGCGCCGCTACCCGCCAAGCGGCACGCCATTGGGAGTCGCTTTCTTCTTCCCTTCTCTCCTGTACCTATCTCGTCCCGTTCTCGCCGCCGCACATAGTGTGAGCCCTAGCGCGTCCCCTAAAGTAGGGAGTCGTCGTTCGCCGCGTCCACGTTGCTGGGTTGCACGACTCGACTACGGCGTGACTAGGCCGGCGCCTGGCAACGCCTAGCCCAAGCCTCCCAGCCGCGAGGCAGACGTTCGCTGGCAGACTCGACACACCAGCGTCCCGTCGACACCCACGGCTGAGGTTCGCGAACCGGGCCATGGGACCCTCCCAAAGTGCCCCAAGGGGGGGGTTGGAGGGGTGGGACGGCCAATGGCCCCCGGCCGGTGGATGAGCGGGCACCCATCAGGTGCCATCCCGCTCCATCTGGATAGGATGGATGATCAGAGCAACTGTCTGAGCACTGCCCACGCACCTCTCACGCGTGTTGGATCCCGTACGGTGAAGCCGAGTACGTGTACCTCAATACGCAGCCTCCGCTGAAGCCCAGGGTGTCGCCGCCGTTTTTGCACTATTTTTCTCCGGTCTTTTCGTATTAAACATGATGGAAGCCCCCCTTCGTCACGTCATGCCCGCGCTTGTCTGTTCTTCTGTTCTTCTGGGGTTTATTATTTGCCGATTTCTTGTCCTTTCTTGGCCTTGACGCTTGGGACCTTTGCCGATTCCCGTTTGTTGCTGAGTCCCGAAACAACTATTAACACGTCCTCTTCCCCACATCTAGTAACCCGAGGATCGAACAGCATAAGAGAAGGGCTTCTGCTTCACCTGCTGCTTCTACTTACATCGTCCGCGATGGAAATCGCCTGACAGTCCCCCGCCGTTTCTCATCTCGTCCAGCCGTTGCCACCGCCGTTACGTCGGAGCCCCTCATGACCGCCAGCCACGGAACCGCCCCGTCATACTTTGGTGCCCCTGCAGAGTTGTATCCCAAAAGTGAACAGTCGATGAACGCGATGCCGCCCGCAAGATCGAGCCCACGGATTGCCCGTGTACCCTACGCGCTGGAGATTGCGCCTGCCGAAGCAAAGGGCATCGTCGAAGCGATGCCAACGCCGCTTAACAGACCGCGGAAGCTTTCCCAGGCGTCTACAGTAACTGTCACCAGTATCAACAGCCCGAGAGACAGCTTCGATTCGCGGTCGAGGAGCTCATCTTGGAGCAGTAACAGGTCAAGCTTCGAATCCAGGGACTCGTGGAGGCCCGATTACTTGCAACAACGAAACAGCATCCCCGCCGCGTTCAGGAAGAAGGCCAAGCCTGGAGAGATCTTTGCCAAGTTGCCTGGAGAGGTATTGGAAGTGATTCTGGACGAGCTGAAGAAGTCACACCTCGCCAAAGGAAGCAACAGCTGCGCGACCTGCTGGATGAGAGATTTGTGCTCCATTAGCTTGAGTGCCCGAAAATGGTGTAAATTCGCACGAGTGGCCTTGTAAGTCTGAACCTGACGATGAGGGTATCCTCTGTGCTGACGCTTGTCAGATATGAGGATATTCAACTAGTGGGCCTCGATTCGACGTCGCAGAGGAAAAAGTACAAGCTCGGCTTCGGTTCCCGAATGATGCTCCTCCGACGGACTCTGAGGGCCAACTCATATCTCGCCGCCATGGTTCATACCTTGAAGGTGCCCAGCCCGCCTGCCGGGATCGCGCTGGAAGATTATCACGACCAAGTTGCCGCGCTGGTTATGGCATGCCCCAACTTCGAGCGCCTCATCGGCCTTCACCCTCAGTATAACCACTCATTTAGCAAGCTGTTCCACGCCCTCTCGACTCGCAAACGTCTCAAGCATATGGACTGGATTGTTCAGCCATCGCCGTTCCAACGACAGCACCGATTCCGAACGAGTTCTTCCGAAAAAGTGCCGACCTTGAGGCAGCCGCAACGCGAGCACGTAACTCCAGGAGACTTGCAGCCGCATCAAAGTGCGACATTCCTTGATTTCCACCTTGATTGGGCCCATCTCACTACTCTCACGATCCACTGCCTCCCCGGGGCGACGCTCTCACCCGACAACCTGGTTAGCTCGGCCTTGATGCACCTCACGTCCCTGCAGCATCTATACTTGTCTCGGATGCCAGTAACGGCTTTCAACGATGGCACACTTCTCTCGCTTCCCTCCTTGCGCGCACTATCTCTTTCCCACGTCCCCGGCGTCACCAGTGCCGGAATCTCGTCCTTTGCGACCCTACCCACAAGCCAGGCGATTCAGAAACTGACTCTACGCCACATCAACCTCGACTCCCTACCCGCCCTGGCCCGAATATTCTCCAACTTCACCTACCTCGAGGCCTTCACCCTCGTCCAAAGCTTCGCTCCTACCCTCCCCGAGGACACCCTCATCTGGCTGATGCCGTACCTCGCCTCCACCTCCCTGCGCAAGCTCCACTGGGACATCACGGGCAACACCACCAACGCCAACGCAGCCGACTCCATCCTCGCCCGGAGTATCGCCGCCTCTGGCTTCCCCTCCCTCCGCAGCCTTCGCGCCCCCAACGATCCCGAGGGCATCTTCCAAGCCCTGTGCCGCCCGCTGGAACGCATCGATTCCTCCAGCGACCGTTTCCGCATCTCCGTCGCAAGGAGCGCCTCCGTCCCCGCCGCCACGCCGCACTCTCCGACCAAGCCGAAATCTCCGACATCAGCCGGCGGCGCCATGCAGCAGCCGCCTCCCGAGACGTTCCGCGAGGCCAGCGACCTCCACCAGGCCCGGCTGGCAGCGCAGGCCCGTCTGGAGGCCGCGCGTCCGTTCCCGCGCTTCTTCGTGAACGTTATCGATGAGGACGGCACACTGCTAGAAAAGTACGGTTTGGCCGGTTTCATGGGTACTATTGAGAGCCGCATCTCGTACAACCTCCGCCCGGACCCCGGAGCTACGGACGAGCGCGGCGGACTCGTCGAGATGGCGGACTTGATGGAGCGCAGCCACGGCGAGGATATCCCGAGCGGAAAGGAAGGATGCAGCGGTCGTTGGAATGTCTCTTCCGCGGCGATGGAGAAGAAGGAGAAAGGCCGGTGGTGGCACACAGAGCGAGGCCGGTGGCATCAGCCGCAACTCGCGTGATGACAGGGAAAAGAAAAAAGAAAAAACCTTTTGGGAACCTGGAGACAAATACCCCTTGCGATGCGATCTTCACAATGTTTTCTCCCCTTGTTCTATTTTGACGACCTACTATTTTTATGACATGCCCACATTGTCTCGGGACATGGGGGATAGAAGATACCAACCGAAATCCGGGGAAAAGGGAGACGGCATACGTACATAACGTTTTATACCGGTATTTACAGCTCGAGATGATGGTGAGGAAACCAAAAGGGGGCGGCAAGATACAGAATATGATATTTAATCAACGATCCTCTTTGATAGAGGGCTCTTTTGGCAAACACGTTTCATGATTCCAACCGGGACTCCATCTGTGAAACCTTGTTGAGATATTTCTGTCGCCTGCCGCTTTGACGTATTGAGGTGGATTCCTCTAGAATGCGTCTCTGTCTGGCTCGTTTGGAGACACAGACGGAACCACAGCAACGGGGCACATACATACGAAGCTTACCTCAGCGCGCGCGCGTGCGAGCGAACTACGCAAGTTGCAGGCTGCAACAGAGCTCCGCCTCATCCATGTCGCTGCTGCCTGCCCGTGCTCAGAGTCGTCACTGGTTTGGGCCACTACAGCAGCCTTAAAACCCGCTAGGGAATCCCATCCCAGGCATGCCCTCCCTACCTTTGGTGGTTGCTTTTCCCACCTTTCCAACATTACCTACCTTACCTCACACTACCTTAGGTAACCTTTCAGTCTACATACAGAGTGCAGGAACCTTACCTGACCTCTCTCCACCCCGCCCCCACCATTGCGAAGGCCCGCTCCCGGCACCGCACCGTTGCCCGCCACCCCACCCCACCTGATCCTGATCTCCCACTCACCCGACCTCCGTCAGTCAGGTCAGCCTCCAACAACGTCCGACGACCGAGACACGACGATTCGAATCCCTTTTCACACACCAACCGTTCATCTCAAGAATCGCGCACTCTCACGTTCTCACCTGCAGTTTTGATACCCACCGCGTTCTTGACCCACCAAACCAACGTCACTCATCCCCATCTACCTTGTTCCCATATCTGCCTAATGGTCGAACCAACAACACCTTAACGTCAATTCTTCATCGCCGTCTTCGCACACACACAAGTCGCACCAGCCCTCAGTTTCATATTATACACTTTCCTCTTTTCGAGTGGAGAAAAACCCGCATCTTGGCCGGGGGAAAAAACACAACAACAAGGCTACCTGTGGGGGGGGAATCTGCATCTGGGAGAGAGAGAGAGAGAGAAGACGGTGTGGTGCAGCAGCAAGCGTAAGAGAAGGGGGGCGGGGACGCGGGGGGAGAAAACACCTACCTACCTTACAGCGGGAATCCCCCAGAAAAAGAAAAGGGCAACAAAGATGGCCGAGGAGACGAACAAGACGCTCCGCATCTTCTGCTTCGGCGACTCGCTGACGGCGGGATACTCGGCCTACGGCGCCGTCTATCACCCGTACTCCATCGCCCTGACCAAGAAGCTGTCCAAGGACCTCTCGGACACCCAAGTCATCGCCGTCGACAACGGCATGCCGGGAGACGTGGTGACGCAGGGCGCGTTTGCGAAGCGGTTCGAGAGCGAGCGTGCGTATATATATCCCACCTTCCCCCCCCCCCCCCCCCCCAATTTCGCCCATCTGCGCAACGGCATTTGATGTTGATTCTCGTCCCCACCCTTAAGTGAACCAAGTGACCAACGACACGACGAGTCATACGATGTACGAGTGGGTCGTCATCCTCGGTGGCACAAAGTAAGTCGACCCCTTGTTTGCTTTTCTCTCATACGGCAGCAGAGAACGTTCTCATATTGACATTTCTTGCGCCCTAGCGACCTGGCGTACGGCGTTCCTCCCGAGAGGATATTCGAGTGCCTCAAGGCCGTGTGGGACTCTGCTCTCGCCAAGGGGAGCAAGGTCCTCGCTCTGACGGTCCCCGAGTGCGCCTACAAGGGCGGGCGGCTCGACAGCACGCGGCGACAGCTCAACAGCGCCATCCTCTCACATCGGGCACCCAACTTGTTAAGCTTTCCCCCTTCACCATCCCCCCCCCCCCCCCCCCCCCCGGCACCTTCGCCTCAGTCTTGGGCGGAACGTCGTCTCATTCTGTCTGTTGTCTGTGAGAGAAAGTCGTCGTCGTGCTGACCACGTCTCTCCAGCCACGCCTTCGACCTCAACCCCAGGATCCCGTATCACGACCTCACAGACAGGGAGCGCGAAAAGTACTGGGACGACGGCGTGCATCTGACGCCGGCGGGCTACGACTGGATGGGCGGCCACGTCGCCGAGGCGCTGGGCAACTTCACGGAGCTGGAGCGGGACCCCAACTCACGCAGGTCACAGCGCGCAAAGAGGCACAAGGAGGAGGACGTCTCTTTCGACGAGGAGACGGGTGATCCGCGGTCACTGAGCACGGGATACGTGGTTGTGCGGATGAGAGACTTGGATTAGATACCAAATTTTTGTCATGATGATTCGTCCGTCCCCTTCTTTCTTTCTTTGTGGCTGTTCCTGCTCCATGGTAGGCCTGTTCCGCCTCCCCCACGGCTTGCCGGGAAGGCGTATGATGATCTTGCTGCTATGCCTCACTTTTTTACATTTATGATCCCCCCCCCCCAACCCAAAAAGAAAAAAAAAACCCAACGCCAATGACACCCCATTACTACGCCATATTTGTGCATCATACCGTCGTGAATAAGTCGTTTCATACAACCAAGTTGGCTTCCACGAAGTCCTGTTTTGCTCGATTAGCCGGTGTTGCGATCAAATAAATGGTGATAAGAGCGCCTCTCCTTACGGGAAACTGCTTCTGCAGAGCGTTGGTCACGTTCTCGACCTCCTCGGCCATGCTCTGCACGTTGACGTCCCACTGTCTCATCTCCTTGCCCACCGTCACCTCGGCCCGTCCGCTGCCCTTCTGGCCCGAGGCCTCGCCGCCCTCGAACCAAATCACCTCTTCGAGCTGGTCAATACGCCCAAGCAGGCGTCCCTGCTCAATCATGCGCGCCGTGGTCTCCTCCGCCTTCTCCCCGTCCAACCCGAGCAACGAGCCCAGCGCTTCGAAGCCGATGTTCCGGTACAGCCGCGAGGCTCCCAGGAGGTTGTGCTCCACGACGGCCTTGGCCAGGACCGTCGACCCGTCCGCCGTCGTGGCGAGCTGGTGCGGCTGCAGACCCTGCGCGAACTTGTCGACCTCCTCGGTCGCGAGCAGCCTGTCAAAGAACATCTTCTCCAGCATGCCGAACTCGTCGAGACCCGCCGACCGCTCGTCCTTGTACAGCTTCCCCAGCGCGCGGCTCCGCATCGGCCCGGCGGGGGCGAGGATGGCGCATTTGACCGCCATGCCGAGCGTGTGCAGCCGCTCCTCCTCGGCGATGGCCGGGCTCAGGCTGATCTCGTGGTACCTGTTGCTCGCACCCAGGAAGTCGCGCTTCGAGTCGAGGATGCGGGCCTGCGAGAGCTTGAAGTGCAGGTCGAGGTCGCGGTCCTGGACCGTGTGCATGATGTTCTTGAGCTTGTTGACGTACGTCTCAGCGGCCGTGGTGTCGTCGACCTCGAGGTAGTTGCGGGCGATGCGGACCCAGACGCGCGCCTTGTCGTCGTTTGTGACCTTTCTCTGCGAGCTGTCGAGGGGGATCTCGGCGAGGCACTTGGCCGCCTCGAGGAAGTCCTCGTTGTTCTCGTGCGCCTCGGACACGAGCTCGCGCACCGCGGCGGCCTGGTCGAGGAAGGAGGACGGCTGCGTCGCGAGCTGCGAGAGCGTGTGGGTGCCGACCGCGATCCAGAGGCCGTCGTTCTTGAGGGCGCCGAGGGCCGCGACGAAGGAGCTCAGGACCGCGCGGGTGGAAACGATGCCCAGGGAAGCGTCGAAGAAGGAGTCCAGCAGGGCGTTGAGGTCGGCGGCCGCCGTGTCTGGAGAGGAGAGGGACTTGATGTCCTTGATGATGGCGTCGTAGGCGACGGACCTGTCGGGTGCCGTCTCGGCTTGGGCGAGCCGCTCGGCGACACTTTGCGAGGGCGCCATCGTCGTTGCTTCTTTGATCGTTTGTCGAGTCGTCGTATTTTGTGCAGATGTGGTTTCGTGGGATTGAAGGGTTGTTCGAGGTGACGTCGGAGAGCTGGTGTCGAGCTGTTCGTTGGTTGTCAATGAGAGGGTTAGGCAGGCAAGGAGCCTTGGTGGGGTAGG
The DNA here is from genome assembly GCA_037178605.1 of Colletotrichum euphorbiae. Classification (NCBI taxonomy): domain Eukaryota; kingdom Fungi; phylum Ascomycota; class Sordariomycetes; order Glomerellales; family Glomerellaceae; genus Colletotrichum; species Colletotrichum euphorbiae. The sequence goes on from JAXCEF010000132.1 coordinate 96,597, forward strand.
TAGTGATAGTGTAGCTTAGGTGGAGGGGTGCCGGGGGCCCCCGCCCTTCAAAGTACAATCAGAGGTTCGTACCTTTGATTATTTACTAAATAGCAATACAGTGTCGACCGCAAAGGATTCTTTGATGAATAATTTCGATCAGCTAGCTCAGATGAACAATTAAGTCTCTTGCCGCCATCACCCTCACCTCTTATCTAACTCCTGACTGTTTTTTGGGAGCACTGTCCAGGAATCTGAATTGCGTAAATGGAGGTCGCGGAAAGAGCGAAAGTAAGCTATATATCGGGTAATCGGGTATCTCGTCTGCCATCTTTCGACGGAACAATGAACAAACCCTGTCACTCTATCTGTTGTTCGCCGTCGCACCAGTCCCTTCTCTCGGTGCAGGACGATAACAATTTAGCCTCATTTGAAGGTGGTACAGAGCAGTACGGAGTTGCGTGGGCGCGGCTGTGGCGTTGGCCAGCATGAGGACGTGATCAGCAACCCAAAGCGTGATTGTCTGTAAGAGAGAGACTTGCTCCTGAGTTGCACGTTCTTCTTGATTTCGACCTCTTTCCAAGCAATGAGACTGCCTATACCGAAGTCCCCACAACTGACAGGATTTGAGGCGCTTGTCATTCAGTGCCATGCAAAATCATGTAAGACCACACCGTAGGTATAATGTCATAAGAATGCACTTGTATCGTAGTCTAGTTTACAAGTTACAAAGCGTCTCATAGCGGTGCCAATGCTCTAAAAGAAAACCTGGCAGCCTGACCGTGTGCATTCAATCCGTTCCTGACCTCCCAAAACCCCTTTTTAAAGGAGGCATTCCCTCATGCTTTTGGCCTATGGATGAAGGGTTCCGAGTACTGCCGCAGGCGAGCCTTGGCGTCATCATCGTCATTCGTCCAGACCATTTTCTAATCCAAGTCGGCCGTGACGTTGGTGAACTCGCCCTTCTCCAGCTTCGTCTTCCAGAAGATGGGATTCGTGTCATTGAAGCCGTGCTTGACCCAGCCCTCCTCCTTGACGTGGTAAAGGTTGATGAAACCACCAGAGAAAGCGTCGCGGTGGGTGGCCGCCAGGATACTGCGGCTGCCGAGGTCGAGCGCCTCCTGGTCCGTCAGGTCGTAGCGGTACTCGGCATCGAGCACACCGTAGGCGAAGGTCTGGCCACTGCCAACGCAGAAGAGGTTGCCGGGCAGACGAGTGCCGTCTGAGTCGACGTAGTAGAGCGCGGGGCCTTCCTCCTTGGTGACGCCGGCGCACATGGTACCCATGCTGAGCCCCATGCCCTTGTAGGAGTAGACGAGGTTGGCGAGGATCTTGGAGGCGGCGGCGACGGAGATACGGCGCTTGTGACGGAGTTCGTGAAGACGGCACTGCATGCCGAGCCACGCAAGCCAGTACTGGCAGTCGGCAGCACCGCCAGCCATAGTTCCGAGCAGCACGTTGTTGATCTCAATGACCTTCTTGACTGTTTGCGAGGCGATCCAGTTGCCGGCAGTGGCACGGGAATCGGTGGCGACAATGATACCGCCCTGGAATCGGAAGGCGAGTGTCGTCGTTCCGTGAGCGATCTTGATGGGACAGTCGGGGTTGGAGCGGTCGTCTGTTGCTGCGCGGAGCCACGAGGAGGGCTGCATTGAGGGGAAGGGGATGTCAGTATCACTGGTTTATCTTGGCGATAACAGTAGTAAAGGAAGCTAGAACTCACATGTGCGACGGGAGGCATGGCGAACTTCAATGACAGACCGGGGGCCCCGCCCATGAGCTCAAGGTCCTCCTGCTCATCGTCCCGGAAGGCGTTGTGTTGCTCCGCCGAGCGGCTGTACTTGGCCAAGAGGCTATCCATCTCGGGTGGTATTGATGGTTTTCTTGAGATCAAGGGTGGTTATCTTCGGGTTTCTCGATTCTCGTTCTCGGGTGTGCAGTGGTTGTGTATAGGTTGGGACGAGGTCGGCGTTGGCATGGACGATGGGGCGTAGCTTTGTGGTTAACTTGGGGAGCCAGCTCAGGCAGCTCCATGCTCGCGTCACGGACAGCTTCAGCAGGGAAAGTGCGTAGCTAATTGATGCCTTGTTGCCTGATTCAGATTGACCCTTGCTGCAGGCACGACACGGGTACAGAGCAAACGTGCGGTGCTGCTTACATAAGGAATGGAAACGGAAATCTGGTTTGCTCTAGGACAGGATCTCATGCTACAATTCGATAAACCATGGGAATTCAAATTTCGACAAATTGATGTTGATTAAATGCATCCTAACTACCAGAGAGTATTGCTGGCAGGTGAATGCCAGTTGTACGCAAGTTGTGTCTGCCGTATTCGCCACTGCCACCCGTCCTCCTCCACAGCCCTCCGACTCCGTATGCCTACAAAATCAAAATGATAAAAGAAATTCGGCCATTGGATAGTATTGGCCATCCAATGACGTGGAGGTATCTGAAAGCGATCAAAAGCTTTTGGATCGAAAGAACACACAGTGAGCAATCAAATAGAACGCAGTCCCGAGCGACATTAGGTAGGGGTTCCCTCCCTGCTTCGGCTCTCCCTCTTGCCCATGAAGCTGCGGCGGACAACCGACTTGGGGCTTCCGGGCTCAAGAGATGTCTCTGAGGGGACAAAGCTGCTCTTGATGACAACTGTTCCGCTGCCGATCCTGATCTCCTTCTCTGTCCCCGAACCACTCTCATCAACGAAATACAGCGCTTCGCCCAAATCGTCATCATTCTTGAACGTATGCTCGCCCTTGGCCTCAAGCTTGAATTGCGTGTCGGCAGTGCAAGTGCACCTGAACGTTTCGTTGTATCTGAAGAAGCCCGTGGCGTCCTTGTGATGCTTAGTCTTGCCAATGGTCTTGGCCTTAGGCGTCAACTGGGAGATGACAATGTATAGATCAGTTGAAGGAGGGAAGCCCGTGGCCGAAACGACGGTGAAGGAGGCAGTTCCAGAGCCAGGAGAACCAGGATTCAGACTATGGACAGAAGCTGCGCCGATGCTCTTAGTTCGGTGATGTCCACCCAAGGTAGATCCGTTGCCGTTGGAGGTTCCAGGCCGTGTCTCTGGAGACTCGCTGCCCTCTGAGGTAGAAAAGCCAGTCGCTCGCTTGATACCAAGGCCAGGAGTCGGGCCAGGCGGGCTGCCTCCGTTTTCCACGATAGTTGGTATTTCGGTGAGGCTCGACAAAGGCCCATCCGAGTCATCGTCTTTTCTCGAGAACAAGCCGCGCTTCAGGAAAGAAGCGCCCTTCCCGACGCCGTGACCAACCACGCCGCCGACCTTGATGGGAGCACCCACGACGCCTGTGACAATTCTGCCCGGAGCCGCGAACGTTCCGGAGAACGTAGACGTGCCTTGTCTTGTTCGAGTGACGTACGATGGCCTGAAGAGCATCCTCAACCTCACCGTACCCGACTTGCCGTCTAGCATCAGGCGGCTCTCACTGGGCCTGAACGGATCGAGTTGTTCGAGATTGATGTCGGCAGCACCAAGGAAATCCGGCTTATCAGCAAAATCGTAATCCCAAACAGTAACCTTGAACTTGGCAGCTGTTCTGGAGGGCACAGGCACCTCGAAGAACTCGTTCCAGGCAGGATGAAGGGTCTTCTTCTGTACCTTCGTCTTGTACACGTCTTCGCCGTTGAGCTCGAACTTGCAGTACGGATCGCTCTTGCCGTTGGAGTCTGCTGAGGGCAGATCCTGGGCATCCAACACATCAACACGAAGAGTTCCCATGTTGTTAATACTTTCGCTCGGGTCGAGTTGCATCTTGACAGGAATGTACTTCAAGCTGACCCTGACGTTGCTGGGTCGGTTCTCCTTGTCCTTCAGCTTGAGAATGGTCGGGTTGTTCTATTTCAGTTAGTATTCCGCCAATCCACGACACGAACATCAGCTACTTACCAGGCACTGCTTCAACGTGTCCAAAGTGTTACCCTGAAGCTTGGCGATAGTGTAATCCTTGTCCTTGTCGCTGCCCTCAATCTTGTCGCCCTTCTCACGAACCTTGAGTGTCAAGCGAGAAAAGTCGAGTTCACGAATAAAGCAGTCGCCGATTTCCTCAAATTTATGCTTCTTGTGCTTGGCCACCGATGAAGTGTAAGATGGAAAAGCCATGTCATCGACCCACACTTCCAGATGCGTGTTGTGCTCCGGCATCTCGGCCTCCATGAGTTTAAAGATCAGGAGACCAGACTCGTACTTCAAAAGCTCCTGAGGTGAAAGTCTGATCTTCGGAGGGCCAGTCTCGTCCTTGGACTTTCTGGGCATAGTTGGTGAAACCGGAGTAACTGGTGTCTTGGGCGGGCTTGGTTCAAGTTCAGCGCCACCCTCTTTCATCCCCTCCTTCTCTACAATAGAGCTGAACCTGCCAGCCTCGGTGGACCGCGTCTGACCCTCCGCTGGCTTCTCGGCCGGCTGTGCCCCCTCTTCCTCCTCTTCGTCTTCAGGGTCGGCGATGTTAAGGCAAGGGTAGAAGGCCACGTCGTAGTTCAGAACACCCTTTGCGATACCCTTGCCATGGAGTTGCAGACCTCCTTGGATAGGCTTTTTCTGATCGTGGACGTTGTATTCTCCGTTCTCTGCCTGTGAAATGTAGTCACCAGCGAAGACCTCAACGAGCCCCAAGCTGCGGTCTTTGCCCATCTTCTCCGAATCCATCACCTCGACAGTGAGTCTTTCGCGGGCAGAATGGACCGGGACGTAGAGAACCTCATCAAACTCAGGATCGAGAGTGTTCTTGTGGGTGACTGTGCGTGCTTTCTCGATGCCAGAGAGCAGAACTCTGACGTACGGATCAGACTTGCCGAGGGTCTCAAAGTTGCGAAGATCATGCGCGTTCTTGAAGTGGAAGCGCATAATACCAACGGGGGTGACGTAGCCACCGGTTCCGCCAGGTATGCCAGACAGGGCAACGGGCTTCCACTGGGCCATCATCTTGACGCGACCAGTCTGAACACCAGATAAATGGAACCATTCCTGGCCCTTCTCCATGCACTCCATCAAGTCTTCAAGCTTGATCTGGTACTTGCCCAAGACCTGATCGCCTGTGAGGTCACGGTCGTCCTTGATTGTGACACCTAGCTTGGCATTCTTCCTGTCTGTAATAAGCATCTCTTTGGAACCATTGTCCCAAATTGGGTTATTGGTCCTCTTGAGCTTCTTGGTGTGATGGACGTCCCTGCCATTCAGATGCAGCGACGCGTAAGGGTTGAGTAGGCCAACAAGACTCTTGGTGCCATCCAAATCCTTCGCCTGTTCCACAGTGAACCGGAGAATGCCAGTGTTGGATTCCGGCGGAGGCTCCGTAGTGCCATCCTCAAGCTTCTTGGGTTCCAGAACGGGGAAGAATCGGACGTCGCAAGAAACGTAACCGCGCGCCTTGCCATCCGCAATGACTTCCAAAGCCTCGTTCTCATGAACGGCTAGCTCTTCAACATTTTCCAGGGCGAAGGATGCCACACCGAGTTCCTTGTGCTTCCTGAAGTCGTTGAAGTCGAAGATCTGAATGTCAAGAGAGTCGTTGAAAGAAGTGATGATGATGTAATGTGTCTCGTTCCAACGCGGGCTGGATGTGTCCTTGATGTGCTTCGTCTTGGCAAGGGGCTGGCGACGGTTCAAAGTCAACACAGCATAAGGATCAGGCGAACCAGAGAAGTTGTCAGGGTTCTTGAGTCCCTGAGCGCCGTGAAGAGTGACAGCAATCACGCCAATGGCCTGGTCAACTGGAGTGCCGGCGAGCATCTTGGCAACTTCAATGGGAAACACGTTGGGCGCGTACATCATGGGAGCCAGGTTGCCGTGGATCTGCTCGAGGATGAATGACTCAAGTCCGGGAATGAAGTTGATGTCGAAACCGAACGTCTCGCCGCCAAGAGGCTTGCATACGTAGTCAATCGTCGGCTTTTCCAGGAAGCACATGTCCACCTTCTCGACGTGAGGGAAAGGAATTTGAAGCTTGATCTTGAGTTGCATGATTCCTGAAAATGCCATGTCTTCAACAATGACGTCGAGACCCTTGCTAATCATGGCTTTTCCTACTCTGATCTCGAGAACCACCTTGGGGTTGACCTTGTTCTTGATCTGCTTATAGGTCATGTCGGCCGTGTCATTGGGGGTGAAACTGAACTTCCAGTCCATGATGACGGTATCGTCTCCCGCCTGAGGATAGGTCTTGACATGCTCCATTCTGGGCGGCTTCGATCCAAGTGTGAACGTCTTGAGTTTCAAGCTGTCCAGAAATGCGGGCGTGGCCGAGCTCAAAACCTGATCAACAGAGTTGATGATGGTTTGTGCCAGTACCGGTTGGTAAATGGGCCAGAATTTCAGCATGAACGAGTTGATCCACTCAAGGGATTCAACCTCGGTCTCAAGCTTCTTCAAAGACAACTCTCTGTTAATATCGTCGCGAAAGTTGCGCCGGACTCGGCGGATGGAGGTGCGGTAGTAGGTCGAGCAAACGGCCATTAGAATGAAGACCCAGCCGAGACCACCGCCCAAGACAGCAACCAACCAGGAAGAGATGCAGGCGAAGACGATAACGGCGGCATTATGGTACCAGTCACCGTAAAATTTGTCGGGAATGTTGCTCTCGAGCCAGGTGGAGTGATCTAGCAGACTGGCACTCTCGTGGACCTCGTCTTTCGGCCAGCCGAATTGAGGGGCCCAGCCAGTTCTCGTGTACGGCTCCTCTTCCTGGTCATTAGGATCTCCTCCCGACTGAATGGTTTTTCCATCCTGATCTTTGACAACTTCGATGGCGCCAGCCTTGGTGGGTTCCGGCAGGTCGGCGACGGGCTCGTTCGAATCGGGGACATCAGTTACGACGGAGATACCCTTGGAACGTTGGGAGTGGAAGCCGGGCGGGACAGCCTGTGCAAAATGTGGTCAGCCAAGGTCTAGGGTCGAGCAACAGGGTTATTCGCGCAAACTGACAGCTGCGGCTTGGCGGCGCTTTTCTTCGGGACTCGCGTCAGGGTCGAAAGTGAAGGCTGTGATGCCGGCCTTCTTGGACTCCTCGACAATCTTCTTCTGAGCATCATCGGCGGACACGTTGGATACGGGGTCCTGGGCAGCCTCAACGGCGCCCTGAACCTTGAGCTCGTTCTTCTCGAGGGAAGCCATCTCGCCGAGGTCTGGGCGCGGCTTCTCACAGCTGCGGGTGCGACGTCGAGGTCAATTGGCAGGGCACTCAGCATGCGAATCCGTGTCGACGCATGAAGGTATCGTAGATTCGGCGATGGGTGACGTGGACCGATAATCTGGTCGGGGATAGGGTTTTGGAGGAGGACCGTCGGGGGACAAATGGTGGAAATGGGGAAGGGGGATCGAGGGTCTCAGGGAGGGTTTCGGACTAGAGAGAGACGATAGACACGATCGGCGAAAGAAGGGGAAGACAGAGGGAGTGAACGGAGGTAAGGCCGGACTGTGGCTGGGCGGCCAGTAGTCAGGACTAAGGTAGTTGGTGGGAATGTGGAGGTAAGAACGAGGGGGTGGAAGAGAAACAAAGCAGGAAGCTAAAGCTGAGGCAACGGGTAGAAAGGTGTCAGGTCCGGTGGTAGAGAAAGGAAAAGTTGAGGAAGGTTGGACGTTTGGTAGGGTACCTTACAGACAGATACGTCAGGGTCGGCTAGGGACCCGTCAGGTTAGCGGCGACTCCGTGGCGTCGAGGTGGAGGTGGTGGTGCAAGCCGATAGCTGGCAATGGAAAGCTGGCACAAGTGAAGTACCGGTGCAAGGGCAGTGCAAGTGTAATGTACCGCAATCAATACCTTAGGTGCAACCGAGCTTGGCTACAAAAAGACGGGACGGGGACTGGTCGAGCTGAATTGGGCGCTCAAATCTGCAGTACCTTTGAGAATTAGACAACTAGACCAGAAGAGAAAGCACCCCTACCTGGTAGCTCTGCAACAGCACAGGCTTCACTTCGGTCGGTGGAGGAAAAGTTATTGCTTCGCTGAAAGGTTATGTGGCCCGTGGCCTTGGCTGCGGATAACGACGTAATTGCTCAGCTGAGGTGGGGACGAGGCAAGAAGCTTCTCTGACTGGCTGGCGACTGCGGGCGGGGAACCGCCTAGAGCAGGACAAGGGCTGCGACCCCCTGGTCGAGCCAAACTAGCGGGATTGGCTGATGGAGCTCTCCAACAGGGATCAACGGAGCCGAATTTCCATTCCAGCTTGGGTGCTCGGAGAATGGAGAATAAACCCCCCCGGCTCCAGATTTCAGCTTCCTCCTTCCCAAAGCTATTCCTCACTGCCACGTTGGTTGTTTCTACCTTATCCTTGGTGGCACTTCTTGTCCTTCTTTCATCGTCCCTGAAACCCTGGGGATGTCAGTGGCCATCTCTTACAAGAAGCGCCAGCCGAGTGCGACATCGTCGCCAGCGGTCCTGTCGAGCCTTTGGCGCCAAAAGCGAGGTACATATGGAACATGCTGCTGCAAGGCATCACATCATGCTATCCGCCGCTTATCATCTCATCCCACCTTCTCTTCAGCGGCTCAGTAATCCTGCGCCAATTACACTTTGCTTCGCCGTCAACACCGCATGCGCGCCCATGCAACTAAGTCCAAGCAAAGCACATTTACCAGACGATCAAAACTCCGATTACTCTGTGCTTCCATGACACGCACATTCAACACAACGCAACCGCCGTCACTATCATCACCACAGAGACCAAGGCTGAAGACCTCTGTCCACCGACCGCGAAACCCCTCTACCGTCTCTCCCTTGTGGCCCCTCCCGATGGAGTGTTTGTGGCTGGACGGGGCCGAGGTGCTGGCATCGTCCATGACCCCAAAAACCTGGAAACCTAACCTGATTCTGGGCAACCCTGTTGTACGTGCGCAAGCTGCCAACCATGCTGTCGAATCACAGCCATCCCAAATGGCAAATCCTTGCCGCGCATCCTTCTTCAATCGGACCATCGCAAACCGAACTGGTCGGTGGCTGGCGGATCCTTCAGACTGACACCCGTGTGCTGGTGGCGCGGACAGGTAATTGCTGTGCTTCATCCACCTCCGGCACTTCAAATTTCAGGCCGAGTCAATGTCTCTTGCTGACACAGAGACAACAGCAGATAAACCACAGGCTCAAGCTTTGCGGCTGCGTTACTCAGCTCGTCAGGAACGCGCAATGTTGGGCTTAGGCATTCGCCATGACCGATGGGACAGCGAAACCACTTGACTAAGGTGTGGCGCCCAACCTCACCGGCGAATGTCCAGGTTTCCGGCATATTCCAATTATACCTCTCTCAAAACGGCGTCGTTCTTGCCGCCAATATGTCAAAGCAGCACTAGCTTGAGACATCATGTTTACTGTCTTCACAGGGCCCAGCCACAGCGTTTCTTCGGACAACGTTCCCTAGCACGCTGCAACTGCCGACCACTCACAAGAGCTTTCCACCAATGACAGACTGCTGACTCCGATATGGTAACTTCATCGGAGCTCGCCACTCTTGAGCCGTTTCTGTCTTTGTCACTTTCACTGTGTCATTTTCACTCCTACTGTAGCTTTGGAGCTCTCCCTGCGTATCACCACGAGAATAATTCAGCATTGGCGCCGACGACAGCAAAGGTGATTGACCTGCCTGCCATCTCATGCTGATTGTCCCTCCGAACGCTGCGATCACTTCAAGCCACCGACATTTTCATCTCAGCAAGCCCCATCTATTATGGTCAGGTATTGCCGTTGGGCATATCTCCCGCAGTCCGCAAAAGTCAACGCATGGAAGACCGAGCTGCGACCTTGCTCAAACGGAGCACAGATCCGATCATTTGCGTCGCTTTCAAGTTTCAACGTCTTAGTTTCTTTTCAAATGAAGTCAGCATTCCGGTTGTCTCAATTGAGATCGTCTGAATCGAAGTATGCTACATTTTTCGCGCACCTTTATTTCGCGCACCTTTAGGTGCGCGAACCAGCGCGCAACTTTGTGAACTTGCACAAAGTCCACCTCGTAACTGGACCGTATACGAACCGACCTATTTTCCCAGATTCTCAAGTCGTTGAAATTCCCTACAATATTGCAAAGAAGGAAAGTGAAGAATACAAAAACGCCCAATCATGACGAGCGTTCCAGAAAGGAAGAGAGAGCTGGGGAACACAATTGTGCGCTCGGCCGGCTCGCCCTAACGGCGCAACGACGGGGCCTTCGGAGATGAGCGCGAACAGCAGGTGAAAGACGCGAATCGCGAGATGGAATTCCCCAAAGAAAACCCCGGGCGGCGCTGGATCGTTGGCGTCCGCCACCCGGCCTGGCTTTCCACCAAAGCCCAACAAGTCGCTCTCGCACGTTTTCAAAAGTTGTCAGAGGCCGTCGCCTCGGAGTCAGACGCGACGCTGACGTTGTTCACGGTGATTGTCTTTCCGGACATGCTCATGACCTTGACGTCGACGGTTTCGGCGCCGACGCTGCTCGGGTTCTCGAAGAAGTTGTACTGCTGGCGCGTAGTCTTCTGCCAGGTGCTCCCGCCGTCGGTGCTGACCTCGAGGGAGGCGACGGGCTCGTTGCCGTTGGGACCCGTAACCTTGACGCATGCACCGCAGTTGGCCGCCGAAACCCAGGCCGAGCCCGAGAACGCGGTGCCGTAAATGCCGGAGGGGATGGTCCACGTGGTGAAGGAGCACATGCCACCGGACGTGTTGCCTCCGTAGAAAGTGGACTCGCCCAACGTGCTGATCGGCGTCGAAGAGGCGGCCGGGGTGCTGGCGGCGCTCAAGGAGCTGCTGGCGGGGGCGCCCGCCTCCAACGGGGGCTGGGAGACTTCGGGTGTGGTGACAGGCGCCGACGATTCGCCCGGGGTCTCGACGGGGGACGGCTGGACGACTGGAGTAGGTTGAACGGGGGCCTGCGTACCCGTTTGGGTGTAGGTGACGACCTTCGTGCTGCGGCTGCGGGCCGGGCAGGCCTTGACGGGCTTGGCGAAGGCCATGTTGGCGGCCGAGGCGGCCAGAAGGAGAACCTGGTACTTCATTGTGTCGAAGTTGGGACTTGAAAGACGTGATGGTCCTAGCCAAGGAATGGAACTTGCTGATGAAGAGTCAGATGAGTCGAGACAAGCTCGTCTACGTTTCTACAAGGAAACGAGGGAACGATAGATGGCGATGAAAGGAGCGACTCGCCGCGAAAAGGGGGGGGGACGACAGTTCCTGACCAGAGACCAGCGTGGGAGGAAGGAAGTTCTAGAGGAACACAACAAACGTTCATATGTACAGACGAACGACCACCGCAGCCTTCTCGAGCGGAAAAAGGAGGGCGAGAGATGCCTTCTTTATTAACATTGATTTCCCTCTTCCCGGAGCCTGATGGAATCAGAGGAACGACGCCACTAGCAGAGCAAACTTGTTGCGTAAGTTATTTTCCCCTGCGCCGCTATCACACACTTACACGCCTCATCCTCCTCTTCCCATCGGACCCAGCAGGCATGCAGGAGAAAAAGGAAAGAAAAAAAAATTGGCCGGCACTCTGCACAAGAAACGCCGCAAGAAGAAAGCTTTCATTCTTCCCCCCTTTCTTCCTTCCCCGGGTGCCGCGGTGCCGCACCTTTGCAGGCATGCGTGCTGCACCGTGGCGAGAGCGTGCCTCCATCATCAATTAAAAAAGGCGGTTTCGAAACCAGGATCCAGCGGGGGTTCGACTTTTGGGGCAAAAGCCCAGCCAAACAAACATGCAAACCGACGCGCTGCGGCTGACAAAAGAACAATCCCGACATTCCCCCTCCCGAAGACAGCTTTGATTCACTCGAAAACGTCTACCCAGTGAAAAGGGGGGGGGGGGGGAAGGTCCCCAATGTGGTGACACCAGCTTAGGGCTGACGCTGCATCGCCCCCGTCTTTTGCCTGCTTAACATCACGCAACTGGCGTGCCATATCCCGACGACGACGCAGTGCCTCCTTCCTCTACCCCAAACCGCACTGCACGGCGTTTTCGTTGCTTCTTCTTCTTCTCGCGTTTCGCCGCATCTTGTCAATTGAAGTCGATAAACCAATCAGGGGGGGCGGGGGGGGATATCGGGAGCGGGCAGAGTGCGGGAAGCAAGAGAAACACGGGTGTCGGGTTCCGCGCTGATCACGGTAAGATTCGCCGGTTCATCCCATAATTTTGACAATGCAGAGTCATTTCATTCGTCCTGCGCGCGCCGGAGCCAACCAAAAAGAAAAAGCAGCGTAAATCCCTGGGTCCGACAGATGGGGCGGCAGGAAGAGGGGACAGCAATTCTCGCGTCAAATCCTTGAATCAAGAGAAAAATCAAAATAAGCTCATCAATCCCATTCTCGGTGGACGTATATGTATTGGTAGGTGGGTAGGTGGACGAGTTGGTCGAGAGGAAGGCAAGCAGGCCACTTTCTGTTTTCGCCAATCATCCCTTCCCCGTAACAATACTACACAGCGTACCTGCATGGCTCCTCGATTCGCGTGGGCTCTCCCGCCAATTTGCTGATACAACCTGCACCTCACCTTACCCCTCCGCAAACCCTCATCTTACCCCCCTCCACTTTAAGCCGCTAGCGTATTGATACTCGCAAAGTCACGAATTATATATAAATAGACTATATGACGTAATTTATTATTTATTTCAGCTAAGAGGCTCTAAAAAAGCTACTTTTAGAATTATGTTTAGATTATATTCTATTAGCAATTCTTATCTATATATACTTATTCCCTTATATAGTACTTCTCTCTCTCCTGGCTCTAAAATTAGGGCTTAGAGTAGGTTCTATTTTAACTTTCTTACCTCCCCTACCTCTATTATATTTCTTAATATTACACTAAATATTAGAATAATACTAAATTAGCTTATTAGTATTATGAGCTTGAGTAGTTATAATACGTTTAATATAGGGATTACTAATAGACTTTATAAAGAAATACTTTAGGTTACTAACGTTATATTTATCTAAGTATATTATAAATATACTCTAAGTATATATATAGTATACTTATATTTATTATTTATAATTCTACAATACTTATAAAGGTATATTATAGAATATTTTGCCTTAAAATTTTTTAATAGTAGATTTAGTAATTAGTAAGCTTCTAGCTAGCTTTCTTATTTATATACTAGGAATATTAAATAGATATAAGCTAAGTTATATTAGTATTCTATTTAAAATACACTTAAAAAGAGTTTATATAATATCTACTATAGTTTTTTAGTGTTATAGGCTACTCCCAGTTAGAAATATCTAGGCTTCTGCTTAGATTTACCGCTCTTAGGGCCCACCTAGTAGCCACCCACAAACCCAGCATAACTATGCTAAAGCAAAAAACTCTTCCTTTTTCTCTTTAGCTTTAAATAAATAGTATTACGCTACCTCTTATTATATAGACTTAGGTCTAGCTCTTTATATATTTAAAGCTTACTACTATAATAATAATAGATAAATTAAGCGCTGCTCCCCACTAATTACTAAAATAGTTAATAACCTAATAGCTAATAGCTAAGGCGAGCTATTATATACTAACTTAGTAATAGTATTAAACTACCTCTAGTAGGAAATATAGGAGCTATTGAGTAGCAACTAGTAGTTAGCTACGCCCCCCTAGATAACTACTACTAGTGAACTACTAGTGATGCCTGGTGTAGTAACTTAGAAGCTCCTACTCTTACTTCTAAAGTTCTTAAGTTAGTAGAGAGAATACACCTTATAGGTATAATAAATAAGATATATTCTCATAATTAACTAGGTTCTCTACTCTATAGATATAGAGGTATAGTATATTATTAACTTATACTTAGATATTAACCCCTAATTAATAGTCTCTACTCTCTATAGAGTAAGTAGTAAGAGAGGAAATTATAACCCTAAGGATTTTATAGCTTACCTTGACTAAATCTAAAAGAATTATAACCTATAGCCTCAAGCAGTAGCCTAACTATAGACCCTCTAGTAGAGAGAGATATAGTTCCTCTTAGCCTTTCTTATTAAGATTTAAGTAGACCCTAGCTAATATGGGGGGTAGTAACTAGCCTAACTAGATCTAGATATTCCTCCTAGAGGCTACCCTTACTTCTAGGCTAAAGAACTAGTTAATTACTATTAACTTACTTTCTAATTATAGTAAGTAGCTCTTAAAGGTTTAGAATATTGCTTAGAAGGTTAAATACTAGAAAGCCCTAAGCTACTTCTAAGCGCCCTACTAGAAGCTAGTAGCTAAGGCTACTAATAGAGAGACCTATATAACTAGGGCGGTATATATCTTGAGAGTAAAGGAGAAATACTACTCCTAATAGAACTTAGAGTTATCCTCTAATAGCTACTTAGTATATTTCTAGTAGCTAGTAGCAAAGGAATAAAGATACCTACCTTAAAATACCTATACCTATTATACCTATAGGGTTAAGAGCTATATTGCGCGGTGCTACCCTATAAGAGATAACTAGCTACTAAAAGTTATAAAAGTTAGGGCTTTAAAGACTAATTCTACTAGCTAAGAGGAAGAGGAGGACTACTAGGTAGAGATATGCTCCTCTGAGGATAATAAAGAGTTAGGAAAAGACTAACTCTAAAGTGAAATTAGGCCCTAGAGCCTACTAAAGAGGAGATATTAAGTTAGAAATAATATAAAATAGAGCAACTAGTAAATAGCAGACCTACTATTATATAAATTAGAGTTGATAAAGAATACCTAGCTTACGCCCTAGTTAATACTAGTAGTAATACCTATATAATAATTAGCTAGTCCCTAGCCTAATACCTCTACTTTCTATATATTAAGAAAAAGTAGGAATCTATAAGGAAGTATACTCTTAGTAGTTTCTCACTAAGTAACGCCCTAGGTATAGTAGCCTTTAATTTAGAGATCAGTAGCTATATCTAGTAAATATTTATATATAGTGTAGAAGGTCTTAACCTAGAGATTCTATTAGAATAGCTATGAATAGAGTAGAATAAAGTTATAACTTACTAGATATATTATAGCTAGAGCTATATTAAGCTATGTCTAAAGAAGTAAGAAGAAGTACTCCTTATAGTAGAAATAAGAGCTATAAGATTCCTAGATACTATGCTATTCTCTATATTTTACTAATACCTAGTGAGGAGGTAGGATAAGTACTAGGTAGGTACTATGAAAGTATAAGCTCGGGCAGTTAGCCTAGTAAATATTAAGAAAGCTCTTAACCTGAACCTAAAGGAGGATTAATAATATAGAGTACTAGCCTAGATCCTAGAGGAGTTCCCCAGCTTATTTAACCCAAATAAGGCCTACCTGCTTCCCCCTAGCTACCCTAGAGCAAACTACTAGATTAACTTTATGCCTAAACTAGATAGGAGGGAACTAATACTCCCCTAGGAACCCCTTTATAGTATATTGCAAGAAGAGCTACTACTACTCAAGAATACTCTATAGAACCTGCTAGATAAGAGGTTTATTTAAGCTAATAGCTTACTAATTAATATATTAATACTCTTTATAAAGAAGCTAAGTAGAAGTATTTACTTCTATATTAACTATAGGGCTCTAAATGCTATTACTAAGAAGGATTAGTACTCCCTATTATTAATCTCTAAGATATTATACTATATTAGTATAGCTAAATAGTATATAAAGTTAAATATAGTAACTACTTTCTATACGTTATAGATTATAGAGGAGCACTAGGAGAAAATAGCGTTCCGCACTTAATATAGCCTATTTAAGTAGGTAATATACTCTTTTAGTTTAATTAGCACCCCTACTAGCTTTTAATAATATATTAATAGTATATTATAAGACTTCTTGAATAACTTTATTATAGCTTATATAAACAATATATTAATTTACTTAAATAGAAAAAGGAGAACTATGAGAAGAAGATCTAGGAGGTCCTCTAGAAGCTAGTAGTAGCAAGACTTAACCTCAATCCTATAATATATGAGTTCTTAGTTAAAAGAGTTAAATATAAAGGGTTTATTATAATAATAAAGAAGAGCCTCTCTTATAATCCTAAGAAGCTCTAGGTAATTACTCAATAGATATCCCCTACCTAATCTAAAGGGGTCTAAAGCTTCCTAAAGTTTACTAACTACTATAGTATATTTATATCTAGTTATAAGGAGATTATTAAGCTATTAATATAGCCCACTAAGAAAAGTATAGTATTCTACTAGAAAAAGGACTAAGATAAGGTATTTAAGAAGCTTAAGAGACTATTTAGTACCTAACTAATCCTCTACTAATTTAACCTAGAGAATAAAATAATAATAGAGACTAACTACTCTAAGTTCGCTCTTAGAGGAGTGCTCTCCTAAGCTAACCTAGAGAGCACCTAGGGCCCAGTAGTATTTCACTTAAGGAAGCTATTACTAGTAGAGTATAACTACTTTATTTATAATAAGGAGCTACTAGTAGTATTATCTTATCTCTATATATAGAGAGTAGAGTTATATAGTATCCCTATCTTTAAGGTATTAATAGACTACTAGAAGCTTAAATACTTTATAAAAAAGTAATACCTTATAGAATATTAGAGTAAGTAAGTAGAGGAGTTATTTTAATATAACTTCTATATTAAATATTACTTTAGTAAGGAGGTAGTAGCCCCTAATACTCTCTCTTAGTAGAAGCAGAATATACCCTAGGGATAAAATAATAAGTAGAAGTAGAGAAGAGTTCTATAGCTAATACCTAATTATATATAAGTCTAAGGAAACCCTATAGCTAGCCCCCTAGTAGGGAGAAACTAGGCACTAGTAGCCTACCTAGATATCCTAGATATAATAATCTTTACTAGAGACCTAGAGCTTTAAGCACTATAGCGAAAGATAATAAAAAATAACACTACTTATAAAGTAATATATAATATAGTTACCTAATAGCTATATAGCTTCCTACTAGATATTAGAGTAAAGTTTTAGCTTAATAAATATAATATTAATAACCTTAGGAGGCTAACCTTCTAGAAGAGGCTATAAGTACTTAATAAAGAGAATAATAATAACCCCTTAGGAGCACTCCGCATTAAGATTATCTAGTAGAGCTATAACTTAAGTATAACTACTCACCTAGGTTATAATAGCACGCTTAGAATAATAAGCTAATAGTTCTACTAGCTAGGTTAATCCCAAACTAATTATTATATAGATATTACTACTAGTATTAATTAGAGTATAAGCTAAATATCCTTTATTAACTTTAACTTATATAATAGTAGGTTTATTATCTATTAGTTGCTCTATTTTATATTATCTCTAAGTTAATATCTCCTCTTTAGTAAGCTCTAGAGCCTGATTTTATTCTGGAGTTAGTTTTTTTCTAACTCTTTATTATTTTTAGAGGAGTATATCTCTACCTAATAGTTCTCCTCCTCCTCTTAGCTAGTAGAATTAACCTTTAGGGTTCTAATTTTAGTAGCTTTTAGTAGCTAGTTATTTTTATAGGGTAGCGCTATATAATATAGCCCTTAACTCTATAGGTATAGTAGGTATAAGTGTCCTTAGGGCGGGTATTTTTGTTTCTTTGCTGCTGAGAACGCACTAGGTAGCTATTAGAGAATAACTCTAAGTACTATTAGGGGTAATATTTCTCTTTTGCCATTAAGATATATATTGCCCTAGTTATTTAAGTATCTCTATTAGTATTTTTAGCTGCTAGCTTCTAGTAGAGTGCTTAGAGATAGCTTAGAGCTTTCTAGTATTTAACCTTCTAGGTAATATTCTAAACTTTTAAGAGCTACATACTATAATTAGAAGGTAGGTTAATAGTAATTAACTAGTCTTTTAGCCTAGGAGTAAGAGTAGCTTCTATGAGGGATATTTAGACCTAGCTAGGCTAATTACTACCCCTCATATTAGCTAAGGTTTACTTAAATCTTAATAAGAAAGCTAAGAGAAACTTTATCTCTCTCTACTAGAGGATTTATAGTTAGGCTATTACTTAAAGCTATAGGTTATAATTCTTTTAGGTTTAGTTAAGGTAGGCTATAAAATTCTCAGGGTTATATTTTTCTCTCTTATTACTTACTCTATAGAAGGTAGAAAGTACTAGTTAGAAGTTAGTATCTGGGTATAAATTAATAATATATTATATCTCTATATCTATAGAGTAGAAGATCTAGTTAATTATAAGAATATATCTTATTTATTATATCTATAAGGCGTATCCTCTCTACTAACTTAAGAACTTTAGGGGTAAGAGTAATAGCTTCTAGGTTACTATACCAGGTATTACTAGTAGTTTACTAGTAGTAGTTATTTAGGGGGGCATAGCTAATTGCTAGTTGCTTCTCTATAGCTCCTGTATTTACTACTAGAGGTAGTTTAATGCTATTACTAAGTTGGTATATAATGGCTCGCCTTAGCTGTTAGCTATTATGTTATTAACTATCTTAGTAACTGGTGGGGAGCGGCGCTTAACTTATTTCTTGTTGTTATAGTAGTGAGCTTTAAATATGTAAAGGGCTAGACCTGAGTTTGTGTGGTAAGAGGTGGTGTAATATTGTTTATTTGAAGCTGAAGAGGAAAAGGAAGAGTTTTCCGCTTTAGCAAGGTTATGCTAGGTTTGTGGGTATCTACTGGGTAGGCCCTAAGCGGTGAATCTGGGCAGAAGCCCAGATGGTTCTAACCGGGCGTAGCCCGTAGTACTTAATATAGAAGAACTAGAGTTGCCCTATAGGCACGCCTAGGTCCTAGGAATATTGATATATAGAATAATATAGAAATAATAAGGCTCTACTTAATATAAAAGAACTATAGTATAAGTTATATAATAGTAAGATAAGGGTAGTTAATAGACTATAGAAAGAATTATTAGTAAATAATTAGTTAGCTTTACTAACTAATTATAATAACTTATTATAGTAACTAATTATAATAACTAATATATAAAGGTAATTACTTAATTATAAGCTAAAGAGAACTATTTAGAACTTATATAGAGCATAGCCTTAGGCTTAATCTAAGAATAAACCTCTATAACTCTTTAGTAATTAACTTCATAATTATTCTTACTAGTACTCTTAGTTTTGTTTTATATTATAACCTCTTATAAGGATTATAATTAATTACTATACTCTATAAACGTAAGATTTATTTAGTAATACTACCTAATAAGGCTATATTATTAACCTAGTATTATCCCTCAATTTCTATTAGCAGAACCCCACTATTAAATAGCTAACTATAATATCGCGGTTATAAAGAGTAGGGCCCTAATAGCTAATTAGTTAATAGAGGGTCGCAAAGGGTAGCCTTAAGCAGTATTTAGCGTTACAACCTGATATATATAGCTAGGATTAAGGCCGGCCCTGCAGAACCTCAGCGGCTATAGCATGACATATATGCAGGTGAAACGGATGACAAGTGACTCCCCGCGGAACGGAAGAACTATAGTACAAGGCACATAACAATAGAGATAAGATAACAATCATTCTGGATCGATATAATTGAATAAGACTTGGGGGCCAAGCGATCATTCCCAGTCAGAATAATCCAGGACGATCCAAGGGGCAAAGGAAATAATCATGGACAGGGACTTAATTATGGATGGACTTGAGCCGGGCTCATGAACAGACTTCCATAGCTTCTTCAGCAATTAACTTCATATTGAATAAACATCCGCTTTTAGCTATAACCATAACAAACTACAATTAATCACCCAAGCCTTACCTTATCTTATCTTATAATTGATAGATGTAGATTCTAGGAAGCTATCCAGACTTACGATACTATTACTAAGTATCGCAGCCCCAACTTCTGCAAATATACCCCTACAACTAGCTAGCCGTGACACTTATCAACTATCTAAGTACTTAACAACATTTGCAATATATGCTCCAGTCCGTTTGGTCTGCAGCTATTTTACAATTTGTGTAGTATCGTCTGAACCTGGCGTGAAGATGTTGTACTATGTACCGGTATCTCAGTTGGTTTCAAAATCATCCAGAACTCGGCCGTAGAAGCCCATCTTACCCTGAGAGAATAGGTGAATAGTGGCAGCCATAACTTGAGAATCTCTATTAGCGAGGATCTGAGAGAGCTTATCGTCTGCGCGAGCATCGATCTCGGCCTCCCGCACCATTTTAGCATATGCCTTTTTGTCCTCCCACTGCCCAGCCTCATCTTCGTCCAGCGGTTGGCCTTCGTCATCATATTGATCTGGCCTATTCAAGAGGCGGGGTACCGTGTTCAAAAACCAAGGAGCGTCAACCAGTTCCCATGGTACCGTGTACGAGTTTTCCCAGTCGATGACTCCCAGAACGTCATAGGTCTTTGTAACAATCACGTTGCTGTGGAAGAGATCATTGTGGCGGATTGGGAAGGGCCCTTTACGCGTGAATTTCTTGCCCTCATTGGCGAACTTAGCAAGCCGGGATGGGAATTGGCTGTTTCCCTCAAGGATTTCGTCGATGACCGAGGGAGGAAGAACCTTTCTGAGGTAGCTTTCGTCGGAGGGAAATTTGATCCTGGTAGCCCACTCCTGAATGAAAGATGCCGCTGTGTCAAATGGTCCCCCGATGCCCGGGATTGGACCCACGGTGAAGCTGCCATCTCTTTTGCGAATGACAGTACCAATTTGTGGTAGACGCGCGGACGCAATTTGGACCTGCATGTTCCTTTTAATTAGCTCTAGTCGCAATTTTGGTATAACCCAAGCAGATGTTGGAGGCATAACATCTGGAGCCTCCAATGTAAGGTAAGACTTCGAAGGTGCTGGGAAACTTACGTGAGCAGCCGCCATAGTGCGGTGGAATATAGGACGATGCTGGAGTGGTATAAGGCCCCAATCGGTCCTTCTATAGCTGCGAGCTTCATCTGCGGCGTTGTTGCCAGGCAGGTACTCGAGCAGAACAAAAGCAGACCCCGTTGGATTTGCGTCGTCAAGTTTGAATGCGAAGATCTGAGGCACTGGAGCCTTGGTTTTCGTCTTGAGCAGAAACGTGGTGTCTATGTCGATGAGTAGTTTTCGAGAGGTCTCTGGGGTCGACTTTCGGAGCTGAACACGGGCGACCCAGCGAGTCCCGTCTTGGAACTCAAGCAAACGCACAAGAAAGCTGCCGCCAACTGTATAGGGATGAAATAACCTGCACAGGGATTCTCCATTAACGTGGGAGGCAAACTTGCGTAGAGCCTCCCAGTTAGTTCGCTGGAGGCAGTCATCCGCCTGAGCTTGCGATGCAATAGTAGAGTCCCATTCCAGTTCTGGCGGTAGGCTTTTATCGTTGTTGGGAGTCATAGCGATCTAGGCGAGTAGGGAATAATCCTGGGGTGCTTCCGTTGCCAAGAGAATCGAGCCTTGATCATGAGTAAATGGATGTGAATGAAAAGGCATGCATATGCATGGAGGGTCGAACTCATATATATATATATATATTTAGTTCTATACCTGTCGCAAAGCTAGCGCAGAGACACAAGCCCCACTATATTGCTTATTGATGTTTCGTCCGCGCGGGTTACTGACAGATCTTCAGTATGGTCAGCAGCGGCATAGTGAATGGGGATAAGTTTTTTTTTTTTGTTTTTTTTTGTTAGAGTAATCTGTTGGGCCTGCAGTAGATCTATATAAACGATTGGCGTTTATCCATTGTAAGGCAATCCTAGCCTGAATATGTCGTTAACTGAGTACTGACTGTATGTGGTGAGATTCACCTAAGCGAGGGAGGGTATCCCAGGTTCTGTCAGTTAGGAACCTGTGCTAAAATGCAAATACACCATTACTGTGTGACTTTTGTACAACCTAGGATTTTGCCTCCGGTCCATTGGGTTTACCAGATTAAATCAGCTCTCTTGAGTATACTCTTCAGACATTTACGTCAAGATTACACGCAGCTCGAAGTCCACTTTCGTCACGTTCATTCACAGGCCTTCCGCACCAAAGCCAAACGGGACACTTGACAAGAGCAGAGATCAATTTCAATTGAATAGGAAAGTGCTGAATCAATCCTTTGAGTAGAATAGCCGTTTAGTTGGCATAATGAGACATGAATAACGTGTCGACAACCCCTCCTCCCCAATCTAGAGAAAGTAAGAATTTTTTTTGCTGCCATCTGTTGCTGTTCTTCTTTCATACTTTGGCGGTCTGATATGATAGTTGGCTGAAATTGAGTTCCCAGGAAGTGTCGTGGAGTAGAGGAGTGCGGAATCTCGGCGATGTTGATAACGCAACGACAAGTTCTCAAATCTCCTGACAACTTTAGAGTTAAATAAGCTAGAGAACTCCTCTAGGATCTAAGCTAATACCCTATACTATTCATTTTCCTTTAGCTTTAGATCTAGCACCTTCTTAATATCTACTAGGCTAACTACTTAAATTTATACCTCTATAGCACCTCTCTAGTACTTACTTTACTTCCTTATTAGATATTAATAAATTAAAGAGATTAGTAATATATTTAGGAATCTTATAGCTCTTATCTCCTTAATAAGAGGTAGTTCCTTCTATTCTTTTAGATATAACTTAATATAGCTCTAGCTATAATATACTTAGTAAGCTATTATATTATATATAACTTTATTCTACTTTATTTGTAGCTATTCTAATAGGATCTCTAGATTGAGGCCTTCTACTATACTTATAAATATATACTAAATATAGCTACTAATCTCTAAGTTGAAGGCTATCATATCTAGAATATTACTTAGTAAGGGGCTACTAAGAGTATACTCTCTTATAGATTATTACTAATTCTTAATATTTAGAAAGCGGAGTTATTAAGCTAGAGACTAGCTAATTATTATATAGGTATTATTATTAGTATTAACTAGGGTATAAGCTAAGTATCTTTTATTAATTCTAACTTATATAATAGTAGGTCTACTATTTACTAGCTGCTCTATTTTATATTATTTCTAACTTAATATCACCTCTTTAGTAGGCTTTAGGGCCTAAATCTACTCTAGAGTTAGTTTTTTCCTCATTCTTTATTTCCTTTAGAGGAGTATATCTCTACTTAGTAGTTCTCTTCCTCCTCTTAGCTAGTAAGCTTAACCTTTAGGGTCCTAACTTTAGTAACCTTTAGCAGCTAGCTATTTCTTATAAAGTAGCGCTACTTTATATAGCTCTTAACTCTATAGATATAATAGGTATAGATATCTTTAGAGTAAGTATGTTTTTGCTACTAGGGATATACTAGAGAGGTATTAGAGAATAATTCTAAGTCCTATTAGGGCTAATATTTCTCTTTTACCCTAGAGATATATACTACTCTAGTTATATAGGTATCTCTATTAATATCCTTAGCTACTAACTTCTAGTAAGGCGCTTAGGAGTAACTAAAGGTCTTCCAGTATTTAACTTTCTAAGTAATATTTTAAACTTTTAAGAGCTATTTATTATAATTAGTAAGTAAGTTAATAGTGATTAACTAGTTTCTTAGCTTAGGGGTGAGAATAGCCTCTAGAAGTAATATTTAGATCTAATTAAGCTAGCTACTACTATTTATATCTACTAGAGTCTATTTAAATCTTAGTAAAAAAGCTAAGAAGGACTTTATCTCTCTCTACTAGAGGGTCTATAATTAAGCTACTACTTAAAGCTATAGGCTATAATTCTTCTAGATTTAATTAAAGTAAGCTATAAAGTTCTTAGAGTTATATTTACCTCCCTTACTACCTACTATATAGAAGTTAGAGACTACTAGTTAGGAGTTAGTATTTGAATATAAGTTAATAGTACATTATACCTCTATATTTATACAGTAGAAGTCTTAAATAATTATAATAATATATTTTATGTATTGTATTTACGAGGTATATTATCTCTACTTACTTAAGAACTTTAGAGGTAGGAGTAATAGCTTCTAGGTTACTATACTAAGTATTACTAATAGTATATTA
The DNA here is from genome assembly GCA_037178605.1 of Colletotrichum euphorbiae. Classification (NCBI taxonomy): domain Eukaryota; kingdom Fungi; phylum Ascomycota; class Sordariomycetes; order Glomerellales; family Glomerellaceae; genus Colletotrichum; species Colletotrichum euphorbiae. The sequence continues at coordinate 120,335 of JAXCEF010000132.1, forward strand.
GTAGTACTTATTTAAAGAGGTATAACTAATTATTAGTTGCTACTCTATAGCTCCTATACTTATTACTAGAGATACAATAATACTATTACTAAATTAGTATATAATAGCTAACCTTAGGCATTAGCTATCAGGTTATTAACTATCTTAGTAACTAGTAGGGAGTAGCACTTAATCTATCTCTTTTATTATACTAATAAGCTTTAAATATATAAAGAGCTAAAACTAAGCCTATATAATAAGAGGTAGTATAGTACTATTTATTTAAAACTAAAGAGGAAAGAAGAGAGTTTTCTTCTTTAGCGAGGCTATACTAGGTTTATAGATAGCTACTAGGTAGGCCCTAAGAGTAGTAATTCTAAGTAGAAGCTTAAATAGTTCTAACTAGGCGTAGCTTATTATAATAATAAAAAGATATCTTTAGACTAGGCTTAAGTACTAGAATATAAGTATTATATTTAAATTAAATTATACTAATACTATAATAAAGTTATATTTTAAATTAATATATAGCATTTAAAATATTCTTTACTCTAAATTTATTCCTACTTCTCAGGTTAATAATATATATAATACTGCCTAAAGAGTTTAATAAAAAGTTAGGAAATATCTTATAGAATATTACTTATTTTACTTTAATTAAGTAGGATGTATTAGAACGACGCAGAGGATGCATATAAGCAGGCAGCTGAGAACAGCTACTAAAAACAACACAAAACAACCCCTAAACAGAGTCATACACCCTTAGTATTACGCCAGCAAGGGCAACTCGCTGCTAGGTAGTCCTCAGAGTGAGGGAAACTTATATAGAGCTAAGGGACTTCTAATTAGGAGTTCCTTAGATAGTGAGATTTCCCTGGGATATTATAGAATTAGGTAATATACCTTATTAAAATAATATAATACTATATAAATAAGCTTAAAGTAGCTAGCTATTTATATTGGTTTCACACGGGTGGGTGACAGTACGCGCGCGTAGCCCTAATACGTATTGTTCGTATTGAAGCTATTCTATAGTGCGAGTGTGTGTGTGTGTGTCTAAGATATAAATAGCTACGTGAGCAGTAGTGTTATGCTATATTAGGCCTGCGAATACAGTCACGTGACATACGCACATACATACGATATTATATCTCGCAGAGTGCCTATCCTGCTACTCTATAGGTTATAGGGTTATTACAACACTAGCAGTCTTTTCTTTTGAGGCCAGGCGCGCCGTAACCCATATAAAACAATATAAACGAAGTTATTTATATATCCCAAAACGATATAAATCAAATCCTTTGTAAGGCCTTCCTCTATGCCTTTATCGCTACCCTTAACAGCTATAATAGGCCTCAAAAGCCTCCCTCTATACCTCTATTATTATCTTAGATAGCGTAGTTATCGCCCTTTATAGTAGGAGGGATATTATTGCCCTTGTGGCCCTTTGCTTATTTTATTACCTATTCTTCTATTTGAATCGTCGCTATATTATTGTTAATAAATTGCTTAAGAGATAGATTTAGGCTTCCTTTAGTAAAAGCATCAGCTAGGTTATTATCTCTATTAATCCACCTTACCTCATATATCTCTTATCGCTCATATAACTAATAAAGTGCTATTATATCTATTATAAGGCGCTTCTCCTTCATAGTGCCGAGCTTCACAAGGCACTCATATGGCAAATACAAGTCAGTAAAAACAACAGTAGGAATAGTAGGCTTCTTCAAGCATATAGTGATCTTTTGCAGCGTGGTGGCGATAGCATACGCCAAATCTGCGCCAGCCACTATACCATAGACCTCAGAGGCTAGAACACTTTATATAACCCTTTTATACTTTATCAAACTAAAGTAGATGATATTTCCAGTTACTACAAAAATATTATTATTATTAGCTATAGCCTCATTAATAATAAGCATAATAAATCCGATCTACAAAAATAGGTTAGTATTATTAGTGAAAAGCCTTTCTATAAATATGAAAAGTTTTGCTATAGCTAGGTTAATAGGCATAAAGGTTAGGCATAAAGGTTAGGCCTTAATTAAGGTTCTCTTTTTGCTATTTAAGGCAATAGTTAAGGGCTTTTTCATCCTCTGCAGTAAGATCTTAATGCTAGGCTGCGGCGGATAGGTTGAAACAGGCCTCAGGTTAGTAGATAGAGGCGATATATGCCCCTCTTGCCCTTTGCTAAATATATTGTTATTTTCATTTATTTAGGGATGCCTTTAGGTTGATCAGCTTGATTTTAGACCCTTGCCCCTTTTAGTGAAGAGTAAGACTGCTATCTTTGCCTAAAGTAACGATACTACTATTAAGTATTAGTGGGGACTTATAGTTAATTTGCTGCTTCGCTTTAGTAGTGAAATTAGCCTTTTTAAGCTCTATATCCTCTTATTAAGAGAACTTTAGTATAGATAGTCTAATAGTATTATTAGTTTATATATTAATAATACTAAAATAGCTATTTGTAGCTATTAAAGAGATTAATAGGTATAGGTTCAAAGATATTTAGTCTATCTTGACATTCTTTCTATAGTAGTTACTATATGTAGCTTACTAATAGGTGCTAGCCTCTGCAATACTATATAACGGTTTAATAATCCTCATAATGCAGTTTTTAGGGTATTTATTATAAATCTCCTTTAGTAGGTTTGTGAAAATCAACCTGTTTAGCTCTATTAATAATTAGATATATGCTTACGTAATATTGCAGAGCTATAGTATATAGCCCTCTTTTATAAGTAATAGAGCAATAGCAAGAAGGAGTCGCTAGCTAGCCCGCTATATTGTGGGTAACTAGATAAGTATAGAGGCTTTTTTATTATTATTATAGCTCTAACCAACAAGTCTCAACTTCTCATAGGGCTAATTAGTGCCCTTACTCTTTACTTTGTGGACTATATGTGACTTAAAGATATAATACTAACTATAGGTCTTAGCGTTATATGGGATAATTTTAGAAATTCTACGCTTCTAAAGTATAATTATCTCTATAGTTACTGAGACTAAAAAAGGGTCTCTAGGTATTCTAATAATCCCATCTTTATATAATTATATAGTGAGGTTATAATCTATTTGCTCCTTTATAATTAAAAACGTTATAATATTACTAATTTTATTAGTAAGTACTTAAGTAGTAGTAGCTATAAAAGCATTAATTAGATATATTTACTCTAATGTTCTACTAGCTACTTATATACTTCTATATATTAGGCCTGCTAGCAATATTTCTTAGACTTATTCTTCTTTACGTAGGCGGCCTTAGCGGCGCGGGATTAGGTCTGCGAATCTCTCTAGTAACGGCATATCGGGACCTCTATGATTATCTAGCCCTATTATCTATTTAGTATTTAGGCCCGGGGGAGGCGGCATAGCCTCATTAGCCCAGTGCTATAGGCGGACGGCTGTTAATTGGAACGTCTAGGGCCTGCGGGGGAGGTTGAGAGTATAGGTCTCGCTATTAATAGCAAGAAGTTAGTATAGCTCTTGCTAGCCCTTCTTTTTATAGTAGACCTAGATGAGAGATAGTAGTAGTAGCTAAAGAATTAGCGCTATATCTAGGCCGTTATAGGCAGCGAGGGCGGCTATAACTTAGTGGGAAGCCTAGTGCTTCTAGAGGTCCTCTATTACCCTCTATATGGTAGCAGCCCGTTGCTAGAGGTCTGGAGATAGGGGCGAATTATTATTAATCTGGGGGTAGGCGCTAAAAACGAGTAGTGTAGGCATTAGGCTATTAAGCCCTGTAGTGTTATTAATAGCCTTAATAGCTATTTAAAGGATAATCCTCCATCTAGCTCTTATTTATATATCATATAATCATTTCTTCATTTCTTCATTTCTTTATAGCAGCTAGATATCGCAATCATCTAAAAAAGGAGTATATATATATTAGTATATATTATAACGGCGGGACGTCCGGACGCAACAAAGGCACCCCACTCTCTTAGAAACCTTTGAGGGTCGTGGCAAACAGCAAAAAGATCCGCCTCTAGGCACCATTAGGAAGAGCAGGAGCCCAGTGGGGACTACAAAGATAGCAAACAACACAACACTACCCACAAAAGGATATAAGTAATAAAAGTAGGCTCAAAAGATGCGCGTAGCGATTCGCAGATCTAATCAGAAAGAATAGGGAGAATTAGGCTTCAAATAAAAGAGATATCATAGAAATCATATATAGGATTATTAAGGTATGAGCCCCTTAAGGCTAAAAAGGCTATAGATGATAGTGATAGATAATCCTCTGTGGTAAATATCCCCTCCCCGCATCGCAGTCTTCCGTTTTTAGACCCCATTAACAGTAGGCCTGCTGACTGAACAGCCAAGCCATCCTGTCCCATCCCACTACTAAGTTAAGTTATACCTACTTAAATATCTCACGAAGTTTTATAAATAATACTAACTTAATATAGGGGTACTAAATCGATTTAAATTCACAATTAGAAATAACTATAACTTTAACTACGCTATAGTTATTAATATTATCTACCTCAAAGAGCGCCTAGTACTCTATATTATTAATACTATAACTATATTTAATATAGTTAAATTCCTAAAGGATTTATTTGTAACTATAATACTTAACGCCTTTAAATAATACTAGATCTATACCTACCTCAGGCTACTAGATATCGCTATTACTAACGCTAGTACTAACTTTATATTATTAGAGTAGCGAAGTACCCTTCAGGCGCTTTTAATAACTACTACTAAAGTGCTAGTTAAGGCCTATAACTCTATTAGTAAAGTTAAGTAATATTATATAATATTATAAAGGGTATATATAATTATCTATAAAAACCTACCAGCCTATGAAGGGATTACTACGGCTAAGCGTTCTTTTGAAAAGTTGATGGGAATCATAAAGACCCTGAAATCCTCCCTTTTTTGGTATTTCAGCTAGAACTAACTTTCCTCTCTTATATCCCTCCCTCTTTCTCAATTACTCTTATCTACTACTAGGTTTTTTAACTAGTCTGTTGTGGCTAAGATAGCTGAAAGGTTGTAGATAAAACTAATATAGGAGAAATAGTAGTCTTACTGAGCTGATAAGTAAAGCGAGATTAACTAGATTAGTAAAAGAATACTAATAAACCTATTTTAATACGGCCTAGAGTGCTAAGAGTAAGTATACTAATATATAAAGTATTCTAATGTAGTAAGCTGTAAGATTTTGAGATAGGAGCCTTGCTAGGGAAGACTTTCCTAATTTAAATATTAAGACTTAGAGTAGGATTACTACTAAGGTAGTAAGACTAAGGCTATAAAGCCTTTTTATATTTATTTATATTTCTTTTTTTTTATTACGTTTTGTTTTATAATCTAGAAGACCCGCTATTACCCCCCTTTTACTTTTAAAAATATTAGGAGGTTATATTAATCTATTTACTTAGTAATATCTTATAGACATTTAATAAATAATTACTTAATAATACTTAAATATAATTAATGTGGTATTTATAGACCTATAAATGATATATCTGCCTCTTATTCTAGCAACCTAGATACTAAGTCCTCTTCTAGCAAAGGGAAGTAGCTTAAAGAATAGTTTCTAGGCTCTTTATTTAGTAAGATATAATCTCGAGCTTTAAATAAACTAGTCTCTGAGGATAGTAAGGATAGGCCTGTGAATCTTAACTTAGGGCCTAACCTAGCCTCCTTAAGCCTTTTCAGTATAATAGCGAGGGGTTATACTAACTAGGACTTTGCTATCCTAGTGGATATCCTTATGAAGCGTCCTACTATTACTGTGATAACTCCCTATTTAACTAGAGCGCCTAAGTTTATTAGAACTAATATCTTAGACTTCCTTATAGAGTATGAGAGCCTTTTAAAGCTATATTATAAGGTTAATAAGGATATAAAGAATAAAGTCTATATATATAGTTCTACTAACTATAGAGATATAGTATA